>JASDQU010504152.1:70093-81240 GCA_032191745.1 Picea mariana | reverse complement strand
TGCTAAAGTAAGAAGGTTGTTGCAAAATAGTTAAATATATCTTAAAAATAAGATTTTGTAAAATGAAAACATTAAGAAATTGTATTTTGTTTTTATTTAGAAACAAATCTGCATGTATTGCAAATGTGTTCCCCAATAAATTATTAAAATATGTATATGGTTGAGTAAATATAAATAAAATTTCATTAATAATTAACTACTCGTGTATGAATTTCGAAAAAAAATATTAAATAAATTTAAAATTAAAAATAACTCTTCAAATTTTATCATTAACCAAAACCAATAAAAAAAAATTTAATCACTAAGTAAGACCAATAAAACTATATGGAAAACCTAGACCCATAAAAATCTAAAATAAAAGTAAAATATTCTTCATTTATAACAATGCCCCATGCCATTTCACTCAATAACGATCACTTAATGATATTAATAAATTCAAATATAATAACAATCACTTAATGATATTAATAAATTCAAATATATTTCAGTGTAATCACTAAATTGCAATATATTTAAATATATTATCAACAGAGTATTAAAAATATCATCCATATATATATATTTTTATTTATCTCAATTTTTTTCACATTTACCATTAAATTGTAATACATAATAAATATATTGTTACAAGAGTATTAAGAATATCTTCAATATATATATTTTTAGTTTGACTCAATATTTATTCCCCTTTCCCACAAACTTGATACAGGATTCAAAATCCCCAAACACCTCAAGGCAATGAAAAGTAGGTGAGTAAAAAGTTAAGATTAATCACCAAATTTTATTAGAAATAATACACAAAATGCATCAGAAAAATTTCTAAAAAGTACTCCGCATTAATCCAATATACACTGCTTCGGTGCTTCCCTAAAATATTGGGATTGACCAAATTATTTAAAATATTCATATTGACCAATCTTAATTGTTTGCTAAAAAACCATGAATTAGCAAAAAAGTTAAAGCAATAAAAATCCATGATAGTGTTGCAACAAGTCGGATCTATTCAACAGAAGTTAAACTATACATGTTCAAAACCTGCAATGCAATGGCGGTAGCAGGAGGAGAAGGGTTTAACAAGTGACAAACCGGCTTGACCAGTAAACAAGGATAAATGGCAATTTTTTATGCGTTGTCGAAAGAGGACGAAAATTTGAGAAAATTTCTCCCTTAAATAACGCCTTAGACATAAAAATAAAATTAAAACTAACATACCCCTGAACCGGGGGAAAGGCAACGCCGAAAATAATAATATAATTTTTTTTTTATAAGTATATTATTTCATGAGTAGCATTGTAATGGTATATTAAGAATGAGTAGAAAAGTGATTTGCTGCAAGGTGTTTAGGTCAAAGTATGATTTATAGTTTATAGGTATTTGGTAGTAAATGTTTGAAACTCTATCATATCATGTATAGAAGTATGGAGAAAGTCAAATAGTTCATGTATAGAAGTATGATTGCAACATAGAAGAATCTAGAAGGTATGCAACAAAGAAGATAAGTGTGCCTCTTCTTGTTTTCATAGTAAGATATAAGCAACATCCTTCATTTTTTCATAATGTTCGAAGGAGAAGGCTGGTGCTATTCACATTCCTTCTATAGTAGTAGTGTGTGACATTGTCGTGAAGGTCAAGCCTTGATGTTCAATGTGTCCAATGTCGATGGTAGACCTTGTCAAGGTCATTCCTTGAGATTTATGGATAGTCAATGCCCAGGCCATCTTAAGAGGGATTTGTTTCTTGTTATTCCTTTGTATAGGTGGAATTGGTACATGCTTTGGTTGGGTTTGGTCCCATGGAGAGACAATGTATTTATCAAATTCCACAACAACATATGTTGGCAAATGTGGAGGGTTGGTTCCTAGTGCATATACAATTTGCATGACTACTCCGAGAGCACCATTGATTAATCCTGCTTGGACCGATAAATTGCAGGATAACATAACTTGTTGGCCTATACATAGCAAGATATGTTTTTCCAATTGATCATCATAATGATGGTGTGCATTTGAAGCACCAAGTAGTTCTGTAGTACTGCGTGCGACTATCTTATTCAAGGATTGAAGCATGAACTTGTTATGGTTGTCAACAAGAATGTTTGTTGCAAATAAGTGGATTGAAGAATCAAATAATAGACGTTCTTCAACGGATAAGAATATGTCAGTCCTAGATTGAAGGAGGTTCCAATCATCAATGGTTGGTGTAGCATTGTGAAGGTTGGCTAACAACTGGCGGAAGCGGGACTGGGTGACAGAGATGCCTTGTTGACGGAATATTGTTTCCAACTTGACTACAATGATAAAGGTTGTCCATAAGCTCATGCCTAGAGTTTCCCCTGCATAAAGAGGTTTGTCCATTACTGGTGGTAATTGACCCAAGTCACCCACAAGAATTATTGAATAGGAACCGAATGAGCAGTGGTTTTTTTCTGGAAATGCCTCACGCAAGCGACTTTCAATTTGCACAAAAATTCTAGATCCTATGAAGCTCATCTCATCAATTAGAATACACTGAATATGTTTCATCTCTTCTTGGAACACTGCAAGGGATTGACCATGTAAAGGACTCATGTCCTTTATAGGAATCCTAAGTCCTGCATGTATAGTGGTCGCATGTATGTTAAATTTTGCAACTCCAGTAGGAGCAAGAAGCAATAGTGGGCTATGTCCAAAGGGTGCTTGAGAAGATAGTGTTTCTTTGATGCAATGTATAAGGTAGGATTTTCTTGTGCCTGCAGTTCCTTGGATGATCATATTCAATGGTTCTTTTGGTTCTTTTGCTTGTAAGTGATGCATGATGATGTTGAATGTAATGTGTTGATTTGTAGAAAATGTACTTCTTGAAGGACATAGTGGATTCATTTCTTGTAGTACTGTTGTATTCCTTCGATGATCGTTGATGAAGTTTGGTGCAGTGTCTAATGTATCTTGTGATACTTTGAGTTGATCCCATGGGTGGGAAGTGTTAATCTCCCGAAGTCCCAACATATCAAGAGAACTGAAGTTGATATTGTCGGTAGGGACCAATCTTGATAAAGACTGACATTCATTCATCTCCATGTTTGGTTGTATGTTAGTATGGATATGCTCATCTTCAGATGTTTGGTCATTAGGAGTGGGAATTGGGATGCGATCAACATGCCAGACATGGTAGTGATCTCTTATGGTCTCCCAGGTAGACACAATGTATTCATTTGAAAGGCCTATATCTTCAGAGAAGGAATGAAAGGGTTTGTATAAAAGAAACTCACTCCAACAGAATTCAACAAAGTTATCAGAATCTTTGTTTGGAATGGTAGTGAAAAGTGATCATACATGGACAATTGCGGGGATGTTTCTTTTTTTCCACTTTTCTTTTTTTCGTCCTTGGTTATATGTCCAATGTTTTGTGAGGTTAAACAAACATATTGGGTCGAGAAAAATAGGACGTATTAAATATGCATCAATGAAAGTGGATCCAGATAAGCAGTTAGGAAAATCATAGGAGATTCGACGAAATATTTTCTGACCAACATTGAGTTTGGTGAAGGTGTGGTTGCATGTGACAAGGGGCAACTTTTGGAGCATATGGCAAGTTTCTTGGGCACTTATGTCACAGTCTACAATTGCTTCTGAGTGCAAGTGGTGATAAGCAGTTGAGGCAGGGTCATTTATATTTGACGTAGATGCAATTCTGGTAAACATATGGTGCTAGGTCTCTGATCTCCCCTCTGCTTTGGAAGCATATTTGGCAATGTATTTTAGAACTGCATAGCGAGAGAGGATTGGTTGGAAATCTACATTTGCTCTCCATGCTTGGAGTATGTTAGAATTATGGATATTGAGGCGCTCATCATTGTGTCTTGGTCGATAAGTCTTTTGACCCATTTCATCAATGTAGAGTGATGATTCCATTTGTAACTTCCAATGGAATCTATACCTGCATTCGAGTGCAGTTCCTTTTCTGTGGAGACATGTTTTCTCATTGCACTTTGTATGTCTTTGAACTCGATTTAAGAGTTCATAGTCCTCAAGTGGGTTGGTTGCAAATATCTCCTTTGTATCTAGTAAGCAAGGGTCATCTTCAATGGATTGATGCATAGCCATGTGTGTGTCATGGTGTTCTCTAGGATTCCAGGTTGTAACATAGTTATCAAAGAAACTCTTTGCAGCATAGATTTGATCTTGGTCTTCCCAATGTAATAGTTCCATGTTTGGAGCATCAGCAAGCCACAGAAAGCCATGTATATGTGCAGAGCCACAATGTTTCCATTCATACTTGCAAAAGGGATATGAAATGATTAGTAAAGAGCATATAAATATATAGGTTCCGTAGAGGTAATTGAAAGTAGTATACATTGTGTACCTATACCAATAGTCAATTGCGTGCATTTTGTTTTGTAGTATCTTCTCATGGAATACTGAAAACCTTTTGTGCATGTAAGAAGCTATAGTGTGGGGGCGATCAATGACATTGTTTGTACGCCAACGTTGGCGAAGCATTGGGTCAAGAGGTCTATCATTTTGCATAACTGTGTGCAAGTCTGGTCATTTTGTGTTTGTTGCACTAAGAGTGAAAAACAAGGTTGGGCATTGAAGTTGTGTGATCATGTATGTTAGCTCGGTCCTTCGCATGGTCCAGAATGCTCTAGTTCCATGTAGATGTGCTCTGAAGCGCATAACTTGTTCTGGGGGTTTGCCTGCAGGGAGTTCTTTGAGATGTGCACGCAATTCTTGAATTGTGGTGGGTGTTTTATGATTTTGGATTTGTTTGAAAAAAAATGTAGCTGTTGATTGACTTCGATGGCGCATAATCAAATTGTAGAGGTAGTATATGAAACAAGGATGACTGCCAAACCTATTGTCATGGTATCTCATTAAGTGTAATGCATAAGTATCAAGTGGTATGTTTCTCATGCGTGGTTGGCAAGGAAGGGCATATCGAGTGGGGAAAAGAACAGGAAAGGCCATGTCAAATAGACCCTATGTGTTGTACTCATTGATTGGTGATAGGCCAATTGTTGGCCATTCAATTGTATTTGGTGAAAATTTATCTGTAGTGTTAACAAATGCTCATATTTTTTCCAGTTCTCATTGTGTATTAGGCAATCTAAAGGCAAAGGAAGACATTGGTTGTTCATCTTGGAAAACATCATGGTGTTCTAAAGAGATATTTGGTTCTTCACTGGGAGAAGCTAAAGTTTCTGTAGAGACAGAATGGAGTCAAGGGGAGACATTGGTGCGCGTAGTGGGAAGTGAGGCAAGCACGTTTTGGTCAATTTGTACGTCATTGTAATATTTGTCATGTTGTATCTTGTAGAGAAATGCATTGATGACATGAGATTTTGTCACATAATAATCATAGTATTTCCCCTTTCCTCCATGTCTCTTGACAACTAAGATATCAAGTTTTGAAAGGTGATGGGGAAAGAAAGTTGATATGTGTAGGATTTGTAGTGGGAAACTAATAGTGTGGCCACTATATTTGTATTGTCCACCTCGAGCATACCTAACTTGCAAGATGGGGCTAATTCGAGCAATTAACATTTCCTCAACCTGTGTAAGTATTGACAAAACTGTGGGTTGGTCACCGGGGTCCATATTATTCCATTTGGAGAAACGATGCCCGTTATTTTCTGTATGACAACGAGTACAAATGTGTTCATTCGGAGATGGGTGAGTAGTGATGCTAGGATATGATTCCATACATGTAGTGCATGTATGTATGTTAGACAATGAATCAATACGTTTTCAGAAAGAGTGGGAAGCATGTGTATGGGGTTGAGGTTGTAGAACACGTGTTGGTAATTCCACAAAAGGTTGGTTTTGGTTTATAAGTGAAATCTCTCCAAGTCTATCCAAGTTTGTTTTTTTTTCAACATATTTAATTCGACATTGTTCATTTTGTTGGATCCTAGATATAGATAGAGGAGTGGTGACTAAGCTAGTGGTTTCTGTATTAATAGTGTAATTGTTCCATCTATTTCTTTTTTTTTGTTTATTTCTATAGCATGAAGTGTATGGCGTTAACGATTGTATAGAGTCTTGTTGGGAAGTTGAATTTGTGAAGATGTTATGTGCGAAGTATTTGATGGCATGCATTGTTGAAAGAGAACATGTCTTTCTAATGATCTTGAGAGACCTTCACCAATGGTGTTTGTTGTTGTAGTTGGCAACATTGGGGCAATTCTTGTGCCAGATGAAATTTCCTATAAGAGAAAAAAATAAAAAAATTGTAGTTAAAATTCAAAGTGCTTGATATCAAATTTTGTATGTTTGATAGCATGTTTTTTTAAGCATATTCTTAAAATAGTTATACAAACAATAGTTTTTTTTTTAATATGTTTTAAGTGAATGCGTAGGTTGGATTTCTTCCATACAAATCTTATAATGAATATAAAAAAAATCCAAAACAGAAAAAAATTATATAATATGTATATGCACAAAAGCAGGGAAATTACAAGTTGGTATTTGAAAAAAACAACCATAACACTTTGGAAGCACTATTTATCCAACAATTAAGGGATTGGGATGTCCTCTTTTGGCTTTGATATGCGATCAATTTTATCACATGCAATCACGATGCTTTTGATTTGTTTTTTATTGGAAAATGTTTCTTCATGCACTACAAGTTTGAACAAGTAGCTATGAAAGAACAACTTTCCAAATATGTCAGTGATTTTTTAGTATTTCCCTCATATTCATATTCATATAACTTCTCTGCAAAAACACCTATAAGTTGTTCGACAACTTTTTGAAATGTTGTAACATTGATCTTGCTTGTTTGGTCTTCAATGCTGCACTGGAAAATGTACCTGTACTCACATTCAAAAACATGTTGATTGCACCTTGGGCAGTTCCAGACACCATCTTCAATAGGTGTGAGTTTTTTTTTACATGTTCGATCTTTGAATGTAAGTAGGCATGCAACATACCAACAATTGTATGTATTTAAAGAAGCAATAGTTTCCTCAACCAAAATGAATGTAGGGTTTGGACCTTTACCAATTCCATCATTTTCTATGTCAACCAAGTGTTTTTTAATAGAAGGGTGCCCTCCTGAAGCTCCATGTGTAGATAAGGAGTGACAAGTTACATCTGTTAAAGATAATAGGATTGATGGAAAGTTAGGATGTGAAGGTTGTAGTAATTGATATCCTATCAAAGTCAGTTACTTTTACTGTTTTTAGAGCGATTATTGGAAAGGTATTTGAGATAGAATATTGGTGTAGATTATGTTTGTTGCAAAAGACTCCCCATAATGTGACCTCTATACTATACCCTGACATGTTTTTTAGTTGGAGGGTTCTCTTATGTGTCTCTATTCCATTCTTTCTCATGGTGGTTGTTAAAGGGCTAATAGAGATAGCAATTCCAATAATATCAACTATAGAGTTTTTGACCAAAGTTGGTACCAAATTAATAGGAGTGAACAGAAAGTTGTGGTTTGATATTGAATGATCATCCTCTAAACAGAGTTCAATGGTCGAGGTAATATCTAGAGTTATTTCCCAATCATTTTTTAAATGATTGAATTCTTTTTTTGCAAGCTTGATGTACCCTTTTGAGATGATGTAAAATTTTCCAATGTCTATGGAAGGATGGAAATTTGTCGCTTGGATGTTGAATCAGGTAATGCGGATTTCACCATTTTTTGCATCAATAACATCGAAGCTAAATACATGGCCAAGTCCCTTAGCATTGGTGAATGTGCATAGATCCGTTTTTGAAAGTACTCTGAATTTTAGAGTCCAGACCTTTAGGGATGCATGCAAAGTTGCAATAGGTGTAATTTTTGGGAGTGTATTAGGAGGTTCTAATGGTCGTTTTGTAGAACTTGCATCTTCTATCAATGTTGGTGTACCAACAATGTCTGCTTGAAAAGTATGCACTTGGATTTCATGCACTATCAAAATCCTGCAAAAAGAGTAAAAACAATGTAAAATTAGCACTTGCATTATTGGTAACATAGCAGGGAATGTAAATTGTGGTTGGTGTGTGTGATGCATGTAAAAATTAAAGTAATGTGTAGAGCGAAAATCAAGATAATAATTGTATAAACTATAACTAAGCTTGAGCCATGTGAAGAAGGTAAAGTGAAGACATACTTGTTGTCTTTGATAGATCTACAAGTGAAGTCTTGTAGTTCAACCAAGGACCCTTTTTTTATTTGAGATGGCATGAAATAGTGACCAAGTGTTGAGGAAAATAAGCTTCGTAATGGGTTGACTCCATCAGATAGGACTATTGAGTAACGGTCTTTTAGTGTTAATTTGAAGTCCACAATTTGTATAATAGGACTGGAAATAAGCTCTCCATTTCCAATCCTTGTAAGTGAGTTTGTTGTCAAAGCAAATGCCATACCTTTGATATTGTTTTTTAAAAGTGTAAGTACAAGGGAACTAAAATACCACATAAGAAAAAAACAATCAAGGAATGTAGTAAGTAAAATATAATGGATACAAATGGAATTAAAGAAGAACACATATGCGACTAGAGGAAAAAAATGTGTTAAAATATCAACAAATTTGTTGATGTATAGTTGTAATTATTTGGAAAAAAAAAATGTATGTACTTTTGTAGAAGTTAAGAAGGAATAAACATCAGATGATAGGAAAATGATAGGAAAAGAAAAGCATGACATAGTAGGAGAGGAAATGTAAAACCTAAAAATGTCAATATATCTTATTATGTAAGGGCAAATGTTTAAGAAGGAATAAACAATGGTTTTTTTTATTATTTTTTAAAAATGTTGTTCACATACAATCTACATAAAAATGAATTTTTTTATTATTATTCACATAAAATTTAAAATCTGTATATGAGGGATGTAGACATGCTTCCACGTAGGAATATCATGTTATATAAAAACAAAGTGAAGTAATAAAATATAGTTATGTTCAGAATTTAGAAATAGTCATTGCCTTCAACTATGTGTTGTTGTTTTTTTCTAGTTCTCTCAACATGAGCTTTAACATAGAACTTTCATCGCCTTCAACTATCCCTTTAATGGGTTTTTGTTGGTATGCTTTTAATACCACGAATTTTTTTTCACTCTACTTGTACTTGCTTTAGTAGACCTGTCAACATGAGCTTTAAGACGATTTTGAGCTAATCGATGTTTTGGTTCATGTTGCAATGTGTCTTGCACACTATCATAGATTATTCCAAAGCCTTTAGAGAATGAGTCGGTTGTATGAAAAGAAGAGATGAATATTGTTTGTGTATCAGAAATACTAAATTTTTTAGCAAGTTCTTCTTTCAGCGTTGGTCTTGAAAGGTTCCCCTGCCAGGATGAATAACACGGATTTGAAATTTTCTATGTTGTTGGAGGTCATCAAAAAAATGTCGAATGCAAAGTGTATGTCGTGTTATTGCGTTCACCATTGCTATGTATGTTGGTGATTTTGCAATGAGAAGGTGTCTATCTGAAATACTCAGAGAATGCAAACATCATAGTTAGTTTTTTCTTGGAAATGTAAAAAAAATGTTATTACAGTCCATAGTTTCAAAAGAATATAAATAAGTTCAAGCAAAACAATAAAGAATATGGAAAATAATTGATATAAAAAAATATGTTTAATGTGTAAATAGAAAAATGGAAAGAATTAATTTGTAAATAGAAATATGATGGAGTGAAGTTGAGATAGAGTGGAAAAAATATTCATAGGTTTCCTAAAGTAACAAAAATAACCTAATAGTGTTGGTAATGTTTATAAATATTCAATGTGACCTAATTCATATTAAAATATATAACCTATGATGGATAATAATATATATAATTGATGGTGGGTCCCTCGTTAAATGGGGTCAAGGAAATGTCCATTGTCAGTCTACCATCCAACTTGGGATGTTTAAGGGGGGCTTCATAAGTTCACACAACCCTTACTCCTGATGTAAGATAACATTTCTCACCCATTAAATTCCGAGTTTGAGTAGCATTGTCAAATGCTACTCTATAATGATTCCATCAATCTAATAAAGAAAAATAAAATAATGACTAATTACGTTCCATGTTGATTTTGTGAATATTGAAGAGTTTGAACAAAAGTAAGAATGTATAGATTAAACATATATAAACTTAATGTAAGAAATTTTAGCATATCAGCATTTGATATAATAAAACAAAGGATAATAAAATAATATTTGAATTTATATAAAGTATATTTAACATTGTGAACAAGATAAAAGCATATAGAATAAAGTAAAGTTTTTTATGCTAGTGAATGAAACGGCATGGAAATGATAAAAGCAAGTAATTTGTAAATGTAAATCTATCAAAATATATTTCATAATATACATAAACAGATAAAAGATTGTAGGGTATATATATCACAGTTAGGGAACATAAGTTGGTACACGTAGTTGGAGCAAAAATTCTTTGCCTAGTATATGGGAAGGTAAGTCGAAGGAAAGTGGGAAGGTAATTAGAACAGAATTAGAAGATTAATATATTATGGCCCTTGCTCGTAATGAAGAAATTGTGAACCTCATTTTTAAAAGAATGAACAGGGTTAAAACTTAGACCATATTTTAACTTATTCCAATTGAATAATTTCTCTTTGTTTTAGATCAAGCAAAACATAACTCACCAATTTTGTTTTGTATAATCTAAAAAAAAATTAAAAGACTAATTTCCTTTCCTAATTTAGATTCATAATAACCACGTTGTCAAGTTTCATTTGAACAAGTTCTATATATATAATAGTTAAAAAAAAAATTAGTGGGTTTTTTCACTGGAATTAAGAAATATAAATCTGAGTGAAATCACATATTTTTTTGTTGTGTAAATTGCATTGTTGAATGCATAAATGGATTCAGGTTCCTGAATAATTCATGGAGGACTTGGATTATAGAGATCCACCACTTTAATCTACTTTCCAACAATATTTAACTAAATTTTGGGAAAAATTGATAAAAATATATTAAAAAGAAAGCATATCTTTTCCAATGTGAAAGTAGATATTTTTTTCAATGTGAAATTAATTTGCTTATGAGGTGAGTTTATTGTGCATATTGAAATGAGTTCATGAATCTTGAGTTTTTCTACAAAAATTCTTTACAAAATTATTCTAACTACAACATCAAATCATTATAACTAACTTCACCCATTTTCTAAATTTTAAAAATAAGAAATGAGAGTTTAAATCTTGTCATATTAAATTTATTATA
>JASDQU010504152.1:39117-52487 GCA_032191745.1 Picea mariana | reverse complement strand
TGAATTATAGCCTGCATATGTTATCTTGCTATTGTCTTGTTCCGAGCAGGTGTTCTCATTTGGGCATACACTTCTTTATTGGCTGATTAGCCGGACTATCTGACCTTGGTGGTAACCTGTGAGGAGGAACTTCCGTTTTAACCCATCTACTTTGGCCTCTTCAAAACCCTAGGTTATCAGGGACGTCTCCCCTAGGCTAACCTCCCTGAATAGAAAGAAGCTCCCCATTGTGGTGACATTGGGTGGGGTAGGTTCTTGTTACGCCAGTTTGGCCTCTATCCTCTAGACATTTGACCTAGCTCCAAATTGTGCGATAACAGGCACAAAGCCAGAGCATCCATGCTTTGATACCAATGATTATGGTTCAAGGTGGATTGAACACTTTTGGTCAAGTAGTCATTTAATTTATAAGAGATTGGTCAAACCACGTGACTTGGGTCACGCTACAACAAGGAAAACTTTGGTTGTGATGTCACTGGTAAACACATAGTTGTAACCGTGAATTATTTGAAGCCACAAAAGCATAATGGAAAGAGAACAATAATTATGCGGGGATGTTTTATACTTAATTTCTTTACTTAAGTGAGAAGTAAAGTGGAAAAAAAACTAAACCAAATTAACTACACAGTTTATAGTATCGAGAATGAACATTGAACCAAAGTTGTGAACAATTTGCATGATAACTTAGAATAGTTAAGAGATGATGTTTAAAACTTATGTGTGAATAAGTTAGCAATAAACCTGCAACCCATCGATCAAACATCACATAATGCAAACATCAAGGATGTAGGAGATTCACTAACCTATATAGTCTATCATTGATACAAAACTTGTACGATGTGAGTAAAGATTGTAACACTTTATAGAAGTCTTGTTTGTTCAATTCATGTATGCAAATAATAGTGGAGCTAATCTTGTAAGTATACAAATAACAAAGACTATGATATATATGCTCCTACCTATATTGCTAAGAGAATTTACAATGATACAAATTACATATTTATACGAGTCATGAGTGCTCAAATGATCAATCAAGGTGGTTTGTAATGGCCATCCTTGTGCACAATAAACAAGGATGATCACTACCTCGCTCCTTGGAATCAAATCAGCCATGGCATGTGTGAACTTGGGAAAACTTTATCACTAGCATGTAGCTCGAGTTGATCGAGACTATTATCGCAGGATTTGTACTTGTGCAAAGCCCTACACAAGATCCCAAAATCTTGCATAACTATGGAAGAACCTACCTCTATCACCTAAATAAGGATTTCCTTCGTTTTAGTGATGGAAGAGGTCCACCACAAAGGAGGCTTCCCTGATGACCTCAAGGAATCAAATAGCAAGTTTCATAGCCAAGCCTACCACCCCCTCTCTTAATCATCGATTGATTAGTCTAGGTCAGGGGAAAGAAGAGGTTTGAAGATGATTTAATACCTGACCAAAACAAAAAACACTTTGCACCATATATATAACAATTTCCAAGCTAATGTATGCAATATTGACCTCTTTTAGACACTAGACAATGTTAGATTGCTATGGTTGTTGCAAATTGCAGCAGTAGACCAGTTTTATAACAACAATAAGTAATTTGTAACAACAACAATAATAAATGCTCAGAAACACCACAATTGACCATGAAATTTAAGCATACATCCAATAGAATGGTATTCAACTGTTGAAGGTAATTTATGAGTGAGTTAAGTCATCGATAGATTAGTGTATGCAGCAAATAAAAGTGATTTAGATGGTTGTAGCAAACCTTTTACAACAGCAGCAAGTTATTTAGTGAGTTTGTCAATGTTAATGTAGTTAGTAGAAGGCTTGAGAGTTTTGAGAGAGTGAGTTCATCAATCAATTCACCATGAGAATGCTTTAAGACTAGTGCCTTTAAGGGTTATGGAGTCTTTTCAAATGCAACCAAGCTTGGAGGTTGATCAACTTGAAACCAAAAGGTAGGATTTAAACCCTAAGGTGCAAGCACATTTGGGCCTTAGGTTTTATATCTTGAAGAGAAGGACTTCTAGGGTGCAAACACATTTGAACCCTAGAAATTGTTTCTCTCTTCTTGTAACTTCAACTAGATCAAAGATCAAGTGTATAGAGCTAAAATCCTAAAGTGTTAGCATTTTAGGGCTTTAGGATTCTAACCCTAACAAGGACAATTAACCAATTCTAGATCAATAAGACCTTGTGAGAGGAAGAAGCACTTATGTTCCTCTCTTAGGGTTTCACCAAACAAGACTTCTTGCAATAAAATAACAATTTTACCACAAACATTAATAGCATGAACATAAATTGCAGAAATTTACTTACTTCATCCAAGAAACCAAGAGAATGTAACCCTAATTACAAAAATATCCATCCAAAATCAACAAATCCATCCACAAGAGACCTTTCCAAGCATAGCACATGGGAGAGAAGAGCTAGTTACCCATAAAGGGCAAAGATTTCAAAAGTCACCCACAAATGGTGAGTGAAAGATGATGATAAAATTGAAAGTGAGGGTAGCCTTCTTATATGAGGCTACCCTAACATATTTGTCCACATAAAATGTCAACAACAAATTAAAAGCGAGGTCGACCCATCATTTAACCTTTTACAAAATGCTAAAGTGCAAAAATAAATCAAAATAGCCCACATGCATGAGATGTCAAGGCTAGGTAGGGTGATGTTAAGCCTCTAAAGGCTAAAGTAGGGCCTCCAAATGCCATGTGGCATCCTCCAAGGTGAAGCAATGTCAAGTGAGGTGTCTCTTCACCCAAGGTCATGCCAAATCATCTCTGGTACCCATCCATCAATCAAACCCTAACAACGTCCAACCCTAGAAGGTGACGTCAAGGACAAGAGGGTGACGTCAAGGGCCTCTTGGTGTTGCATCCAAGGAGAGGAGGGTTGCATCTCCTCTCTGAATAATTCCTGAGTCACTGATGCTGCAACATCCTCCATCCCATGTGTAAATAGGCCCCGGGGTACTATGCCCATCCTGTGGGGCTTCCAACCCATATGTGTGCCATCGTGACTGGATCTGCTCAAACCAAGCCCATATGTCCATCACACGTGCCAAAGCCCTGCAAATAGGGCACAACGTCATGGGGACAAACCTAGGACATCCCTCAAAGAACATGTCAGGGCCATTCAAAACAAAAAAGTATAAAACATGGTTAGTCAAAGTCCATAAGAAACGTTAGTCCTTAAAACATGTGAAGTAAGTTACAACTTAAGATATAAGCCACATAAGACAATTCACCTTAGCATCCCCTTCAAGCATCACACCAGCCCAGGACCCCATGTGAGTTACCAAGTTTAAGTATGGGAGGGCCTTCATCCAACCCTATTAAGTGTGCCACCTAGACATGAAATAAAATAACCGAGGTAGAGGGATAGGTCACGAGAGTGACAAAGGAAAGTAAAAACCCTTTCAAGAGTAAGTGTGATAGTGATATGGTTGTAGGGCTTACTTCATGGCTCATGGTGTCATTGAATCCATTTCTATGAGCGTCTTTGTGGAGGATGCACTTGCTCTTGAGTTACCCCATATTTACGTGCTATTTTTCTCAAACCACTTTATCATCCATCTTTCTAGTCCACTTCATTATATTTGCAAGTCCCCTTTATAAGGTTTCAAGCTATAGCATTGTTATTTGGGATCGAGGTGGGAACTGAAATAGTAGAGCTCAAGTTTGGACTAGATTTTATTAGTCCTTTTTGCTATCATTCCTTTCTTTATTTAGCATCATTTTTGTATTCATTTAGCAGCAGTTGTGAAACAACCTCTAGGCCTTCAGCCCATCTTCTCATGAGAGAATGGACCATGACCCATAGTCGAAGTTTAGTACACTATGAGAGGCTCAAGGATGGAAAGTGTTAAGGATGGTGGGGAACAACATGTTACCCTTGTGAGGGCCCCCAAGTCGTACCCCTTTTCCCTGGGTGGTGTCAACATGGATCTAGGGCAGAAAAGATGACCACCAAGGTGAAACAAGGCAATTGACACAATTTCTCAAACCAGTGATCCATTATCCAACTTCAACCAAAGATCTGCATCCACATGCCCAACAAATGAAGCACAACACTTTGCATGAAATGACTTGTTATTGAACAAACTGTAGGTTGGGAAAAGCCCGACCCAATCCATGGGATGGCGATAACGATGGGAGAGTTTACCCATTGTCACCTCAAATAAACCCTCCCTCGCTTTTGTGAAGGAAAAATCCGACATAAGGGGGAGTCTCGGGTGACCCTAGGGGGAAATGAGATGGAAAGTGATACTTATGAAGAGATGCCCCTATAGGTCAAGTTGTTAAGTGGTGAGTGGCTTGACAACGAGCTTCGGAGGTGGTTTATGGTTGCCAAGTGTTTGAGTACCCGCGGAAAATGGTTGTACCTTCCCAAGACACAAGAAAAGACAAGATACAAACTAGACAATCCAATGGACAAGAAAGTTAAGCTTGTTGTCCCTATTTGCAGCAGTCAACAGAAATATATATCAACAAGTAAAATAGCTAGTTACTGCATATTTAACCATCAAAATTGTCAAATAATTATTGGACAATGAAGTACTAAAACAGTAAATAACTTTTCAATACTTAAGCATGAACTTTGACTGTAAATTAGGGTTGTTAGACAAGATGTTAAAGTCGAGTAAATGATGCAAGAGAAAAAACTAGCAAGTACTAGTATAACTCAAGTATAAAAGCATTAGACTTTAGCAACAATTTAAGGTTGTTATAAACAAGTGTTGCAGAGAAATAATTGCACCTTATGGTTGTAGAAAACATGTTGTTACAGCAGAAAAATAAGCCACCAAAAATCACAAAGAATCCACCTAAAAGATGCGCTAGGAATAGTAGATCATAGGGGTAAATTGTTAGCAACTTCTGACGGTTGAATTGTGAGTTATGAATAAAAAATAGAGCAGTTTGTTGCATCCCTAATGGTTGTAGTTTTAATTTAGTTGTAGCTCCCAAGAGACTAAGTGGATTAAGGCGCCCTAGAGGATTTAGCAACCTCAAAGCATCACGAAAATTTTTCAACTTGAATAAGATCAATATCTCACTAAATCACGTTTACCAAGGCAAACAATTTATTTCTCCAATGCAAACTTCAAATTAGTGCCTTTAAAAATGTGTGAATTGAGTCTTTAAAACACAAGTTAGAACAAGAAGGTCCCTAGAGGTGTAAACCCTCTTACTCCCTAGGGCATGCAAACCAAACTCAAGGTAGATCAAGGAGGGTGTACACCTTTGTACTCCTCCCAGATACCTTGCAATAAAAGACTTGTAAAACTAGAAAATGAAGAGAACTTGATGGAGGGTGTATGCACTTATACTCCTCCTAGGGTTTTAACCAACAATATTATGAAATGAGCAAGAAGAATGCAGATTTTCCTTGCCAAAACCAAGAAAGTTGCAAGATCAAACCCTAGTTTCACCAAGACCAACCATCCATAAGAAAGAACAAGATTCTCCAAGAGGTGCACACCACCTTAGCTCATCCATTCATCAAGAGATATACCAAAAATCATTTGCAAGAGAGAGAGATACCAAAACTACTCAAGTATAGCGAAAATTTCAGCCAATGTAGCCTTCTCACAATGGGAGAGCTATGATCAAATGTGATAGAAATGATCTCTATTTATACAAAAACCTCTAATAAGAGTTTGTCCACAAAACTTAGGGTAACCGCAAAGTAAGGGGACAACAACCCTTACTTTGCCCCTTTACAAGATAAAATTCAAATTTAAATTTAAAAATTGCACAATAGAAACCCTAAGGTGACGTCATCCCTCTAAGGGTGATGTCTTGACCCCTTGAGCAAGTCGTTGGAGTAGAAGGTTGAGGTCGTCAGGGCTTCTAGAGCCTCCCTCTCATGTTTTATAGCCTCCTCAAGTCTTCTCCCACCAAATTGTGCCAAGTGTCGATGAGAAGCAACTCTACCACCACAACCTCAACCCTAGGTGACGTCAAGCCCTCTTTATATGGCATTTTGGACCCAAGAGTAAGTCGTTGGGCTAGTAAGAGGTTGGGTTAGGTATTCCATTGTGTCATCTTAAGCCTCCAAGGGCAATCATCGTCATCCAACATGTGGGCCCTAGTATCCAACCTGTGGGCTTCAAGCCCCAAGGAAGCCCAAGTTAGGCTTGTTCTTCCAAATCTATCCACCAACTAGGTCCTGCAAAGACAATGAATATGCCCTCCAAGGATCTCAAGTCAAATGCATCATGATGAGTAAATCAAATCAATAAAAGAGCCATCTAAGCATGTACATCCAAACTACCTCATCAAAATAAACAAGCGCTCAAAGACCCTATGCAATTTGCCAAGTTTAGGTATGGGAGGGTTGACAAAGCAACCTATTGGGTGAATCGTACCTCAAGTTTAGGAGTGTTTCCCAAGCAGACCTTTCTCTAAGTCATGTGGATGAAGTGACATGGACGGGGGCAAGAGTCTTGGGCATGGGGTTCATGACATACAAGGGATTGTAGTGTCTCATTTATGGGTGTGTTTGTAGAGGGTGTGTTGCACCTTCATTTTCAATGCAACCTTTTTCCAAGCCCATTTATTTCCTTTTATTCTTTTAAGATGTTTCTCAGTTGAAGCCAAGGTGGGGCTTCTACCTAAGCATGAAAAACAGTTCCCACCTTGACTCTACCCTAGTCACATCATGCTTCCCCAAGTTGAAAGCATGTGTGGGGATTCTAACTAAGCATGAAAAACAGTGCGCACACATGATCCACCTTAGTTAGCATTTGTATTAGTTATTTTTCACGGGTCCCATCAGTTTCTTACAAGAGACTTTTCATTGTCCTCGGGATCCCTGGGCGAGCATCTAAAAGGTTCATGATTGGCTTTTGTCTTTTTCCAGCTACAAGCCTCTGGGCCTTCAGCCCCTTCTTCCCTTGAAATGAGGGACAACCCCTTCTTCGGTCAGTACACCCGAAAATACCAAAAGGTAAGGAGATTAGGGGATGAAGTGCAGAAAGTGACAGGTATGGTCAAGAATGGAACGATGACTCATCAAGAGGACCTCCCAGTAGAAAACCTATCCCCAAGGGTGACCCACTGACTAGGGCACAATGTCAACCACCAAACTGAAACAGGGCAAAGAGCATAATGTCCAAGAAGACGTTACATAATCAAAAGCAATTTAGAGTGCAACAAACTCAAATGCCTCAAATATTGAAATGACACTCACCATAATACATGACTTGTACCTCATGGAGCAAGACCCAAAGTCTTCCAGAAGCCAGCTGATGTGGGGGATACTGTCGTGATGAGCCTGGAGTTGTGGTGGCGAGGTGGGTATTTGTCTATGCAAGTGTACACAGCTGATCAAGTTGTCTCTCGGTACTCCATGTCTACAACCTTAGGGCCTCGAGACATCATCTCCTTAATTATCCCTAGGAGTTGGGGATAACAGGACTAGCATACTTGATGGTGACGATGGTTGACTGCTTGAATGGGATGAGCCTTGGTTGACCTGTAGCTATAAAGGTGAATGAGGGGGGTTGTTGGGATGCCATCTGTGGACATATTGATCATCATCATGGTCAGGATCATGTTCTCTATTACAGGCACGAGACATGATCTCCTCTAGTTACCCCTAGGCATGGGGGGGTAACAAAGCCTAGGTTGACCCCCTAATACATCATCTCCATAGTGTATCTAGGTTGTAATGTGGTACTAAAGTAGGACTCTGTGATGTTGATGTATTACTAAGGTTGTGGGGTGTCTTTGTTGATGAGCTCATGCCAAGAAAATCTAGCATGACAAAGGTGTCACATTTATCACACAAGAGAAGTCTGGTGCAACAAAAGATTGGTATTGGTTGCATAAGAAAAAACTATGTCGCTGGCCATGCAAAAGAGAGGCTTACCACAACATAATGTTGGAGTTACTTCACACACACCTAGGATTTCTTTTTCCTAAGGTTTTTCCTTGTTTATTAGTCATAATTAGTCATTATCCAATCTCCTATAATTTAGGGGAGAATATTCCACCTGGAGAATATTCTCTTTTAGTTGACACTTCAATTTGACTAGTTGAGTTGAGTTTAGATGTTGCATTGGTTTTGTCACCATGCAACATTGGGATCATCACCATGCTAATTCGACCTTGTCTTGGTATCAACACTACAGTGGCGCATTAGCCTTGATTCCCTGAGTTAACTCCTCACTACTCTTTGTTCAGTGAATTAACTGAAGACTAGTTGACTAGTTAACTCAACTAGGTGGCAGTTCACTCCCGTAACTGCCTGAGAGGCTAGACTAAGTGATAGTTCACTCATGTAACTGTTGTTGTGTGTCCAGATCACTTTAGACCACCACTATGGCGCATTGGTTATCCTCCAGTCGAACTCATTGAGTTATACAAAGCATATCATGTGTAAATTATTCATTATTCACAATGGTTAATGAGAATTATTTCATTATTTCTCTCCTTCTTCTTCTTTCTCAAATTCTCTCTGCAAATGTGTGTATTATTGTTTAGCTAGATCTATTATGTGCAGGTTCAACACATTTACATGGTATCAGAGCCGACGGACTGCTAAGCAAAAGCTACACCAAAAATTTTTGCAGGTACAAAAGATTGAAGACAGCAGAAAGATGGAATTCCAAAAAGAATTCATTCTTACACCTTACAACTATTTTGCATGGAAGGAGAAAATAGCCATACATCTCTGAACCAAAGGGTTGTACAGGTTAACTTTGAATACAGATACAGAACCGACATCAACCATAGAAAAATCCAAGTACTTAAATCACATGGATGAGGCACTTGGAACAATGTGCGGTCTTATTTCTCCCGATCTTCTTTTTCATATATCTTCCTATAAGACTCTCAATGAAGCCTGGACCACCTTGGAAGGGCTCTTTGGAAAACAAGGTTGAGATGAGGGGACACATGTTGGAGGTGGAATTGCTCACATTGGATCCAAAAAGCTTCGACAATATCAATATTTCTTTACAAAATTCAAGGATTTATTGTCGCAACTCAAAGCTTGCGGGGTTGATAAATTGAAGAAGGAGAAACAAATGGTTCTCACCATTCTCTCCAAGCTTGGTCCTGAATTCTCTGTATTCGTATCTACATTCCATACTGTCATATTCGCCTCTGGAGCCACCTGGAAGATGCCTTCTCTTGAGGACTTTATCGAATCTCTGACACAAGAGCAAACCAAGCTCATCAACATGGGCACAATCAAAGGCCCAAGGGCACATGCACTCACTGTGCATGAAGGAAACCACAAATATCAGAAATCTAAATATAAAGATAAACGGAAAGCTCATGCACATCCGAAGAAGGAAGGGTACACAAAACCCTTCACCGATGCCTCCGGATCCAAAGGAGAAAAGGGAAGAAAATGAGAGAAATGTGTGTACTATCGCAAAGGATTCCATTCGGAATACGCATGCATGCAAAAACAAATAGATCTGATGTCTCAAATACTTCAGCAAAACAACCTTGGAGATCACATCCCCGAGGGTGCCAAGAAGAAGAAGCCAGAAGATCTTAATTCCAATAAAGGCAATTCTAGCCTTGTCTTGATTGCCATCAACTCCTCTCCCAATGCTTGGATCATTGATTTGGGAGCATCACATCACATGGCTGCCTCAAAAGCAGTATATTCTTCTTTGGATGCATGCAAAGGTGCTCCTATTCTGATGGGGGACAACTCTTCTATCGAAGTCATCGGCAAAGGAAGGATTGAACTCACCAACGGAAGCTTCAAGAATGTGTTGCACGATCCCAAGCTTTCTGTCAACCTTCTCTCTGTGTATCAGATGACGAATTTCGACACCAGAAAGAAAGCCATATTCACACCAAATTTCGTGGACATCTACGACATGCAAACCAACTCCAGGGTTGCTACCACTGAGGTAAATCATCAGTCTAAATTGTATACATTTTCTGAATTCATTGAACTTGATTCTGCTTTACTGCTTACTCATGCTGATGAAAGTAGTAGGATACGGCACGAAAGGTTTGGACATTTGAATTTCATATACATGCAACAGCTTAGCAAGCACAGATTGGTTGATGGTCTACCAGACATCCATTTCTCCAAGGGAGTGTGTAAGGGATGTGTTCTTGGGAAACACCCTCAAGAGAAATTCGACAAGGGAAAGTCTCGAAGAGCCTTTGCACCTTTAGATCTGATCCACAGTGACCTTATGGGTCCCTTTCCACATCCATCCATCAGCAAAGCGAGGTTTGTTCTCATTTTTGTTGATGATTTCTCGCGTTTTACTTGGATCTACTTTCTCAGGCAAAAATCTGAGGTCTTTCAACACCTCAAAGATTTCAAAGCCCTGGTTGAGACACAGTCCGGAAAGAAGATCAAAGTCCTCCGAACTGATAACGGGGGAGAGTATGTGAATCATGAGATCCACAATCTTTGCCATGAGGCAGGGATTCANTCTCAGGCAAAAATCTGAGGTCTTTCAACACCTCAAAGATTTCAAAGCCCTGGTTGAGACACAGTCCGGAAAGAAGATCAAAGTCCTCCGAACTGATAACGGGGGAGAGTATGTGAATCATGAGATCCATAATCTTTGCCATGAGGCAGGGATTCAGTTGCAGCATACAATTCCCTATACTCTACAGCAAAACGAAGTTGTTGAGCGGAAAAACAGATCTCTAAAGGAGATGGCATCTTGCATGTTGCATGCAAAGTCTCTACCACAAAGACTATGGGTCGAAGCACTTAATTGTGCAACATACATCCAAAACAGATCTCCCCATAGATCTATCAAGGATAAGACCCCCTACGAGGCTTGGAGCGGCCTCAAACCGGAAGTGACCCACCGCATTTTCGATTCACGTGCATGGGCCCGGATTCCCTCTAAAAAGAGGAAGGCACTTGATCCACAGAGCATTGAGTGCATTTTTGTTGGATACCCTAACGACGTGAAGGGATATTGACTTATTGATCTTTCCTCGGACCAGCTCATCATTGAGTGTAGTGTCCAATTCGAGGAAAGTGTCTCGCATGTATCTCAGCATCCGCATGCAGACACCTTCACTCTTCCACCTGTCCGAGATGATGAGCATGCACATGTTGACTCTTCTTCAGACAAGAGTTTTGATTCAGAGGAATCAAATGATTCAGATTCAGAGTCAGTACAGTCAGATGCAGAGTCAAAGCATCTAGATGCAGTTGCAGAGCCAGAGTAGAGACCCAAGTGGGCACAAACTACTCTTCAGGATGCAGGGGATCTCATTGGTGATCCAGCCGATACTAGGAGGACTCGATCTGATTTCGAGGAGCCTCCTATTGCACTCACTGCCACTAAACCATTGCCCTCCAGACATGTTTTCCTGGTTCAGTCTTCAGATCCACAGTCTTATGGCAAGGCTGCTGGATATCCCTTTTGGGAATCCGCCATGCAGGAGTAGTACAACTCCCTCCTCGAGAACCAAACTTGGGATCTGGTTCCCCTTCCTTCTTGGAGGAAACTTATCAGATGCAGATGGGTCTACAGGACCAAGAGCGCAATGGATGGACAGATTAGCATATACAAAGCCAGGCTTGTTGCCAAAGGATTTCAGCAAGTTCATGGTATTGACAATGATGAGACCTTCGCTCAAGTAGCGAAGATGGATTCCATACGATTGGCACTTGCTATTGCGACAGCTAAAGGATGGGAAGTCCATCAAATGGACATGAAGAATGCATTTCTTCACGGTGATCTCTCTGAGGAGATCTACATGGAGCAGCCCCAGAGATTCATGCAGGACTCATCTTTGGTATGTCGACTGAAGAAGTCCCTTTATGGCCTCAAGCAGGCTCTGAGGGCTTGGTATGCCAAGATGGTATCCTACCTATTGTCATAGACCTTTGTACGTTGTAAATCAGACCCGAATGTCTACATGCTCAGGACGGCTGATTCACTTCTACTCTTAGTTCTGTATGTCGATGATTTGTTGATCACTGGGTGCTCGACTTCAGTGATTGTTGCAGTCAAGAGGATTCTACGTGACAAGTTTTTTATGACGGACATGGGTTCGCTACACTTCTTCCTTGGACTCGAGATCAGTCAGGATGCCTCAGACATCAAACTGTCTCAAGCCAAGTATGCACGAGATCTCCTTGAGAGATTTCACATGACAGACTGCAAGTCTGCTCCGACTCCTTTCCTATCAAGGGTCAAACTTGAGGATGGCGAGGAGACTCCACTGGTTGATAACACACTGTACAGACAGCTAGTGGGGAGTTTGTTGTATCTCACACATTCCAGACCAAACCTCTCATATGCAGTTGGTGCAGTTTCCAGGTTCATGCAGGAACCGCATGTGCTACATTGGAAGGCTGCAAAGTGTATCCTTCGATACGTACAGGGCACCATCACCTTTGGGATTCATTATGCAATAGAATCTACATTAGATCTCATCGGGTTTACTGATTCCGACTGGGCTGGCGATAGCATTGATCGCAAGTCCACATCTGGTTACTCACTTAGTCTTGGTTCCGGGCCTATCTGTTGGTCGAGCAAGAAGCAAGTTGTCATTGCTCTATCTTCAGCTAAGGCTAACACTCCCTCTTATTAGCGTCCAAGCAACCCCAAAAGCTAACACTCCCTCTTAGCAAGGAAGGTACTTCTGGAAAAACCTCCTCCTCGATCAACTCTGACCCCATCAAATATGTTGTTGTTGTAGTTTCTCCCTCTGAACTAGAAGACCCTATCGCTACCTCTGTTTCATTTTGATCTGATCTACGATCCAATATCCCCTTGGACCCCACTACAGGCTATCCCAACACCCTGTACATCATACCCTCCCTGATGCCAAGCCTCACTGTTGCATCCTAAGCATTTGCTCCCTCTGAACGTATGAGTACCTATCCATCCTCGGACATAACTGCATACGCCATGTCCTCCAAGGTTGATACTGAGAACAACTTCAGCCCTGGGACACACATCACTCCTGCCAACTCCAGAAAACCACCTGACTCTAGCTGGAATCTGACCCATCCAACCCCCTTCACTGCATGCATGTTGTCGAGCCATTGCCCACATGCAAGTCTGAGCCCATCCCTGAAACACTAAGAAACATCGACCTCATTCTCGTTATATGGAGAGATGATCCAACGTTGTCATCTCGACAACCTTCTCAAATGTGGCCTCCCGAACCTGTTGTCCACTGTCCAGGTCTGTTGGCCACAACCTCCCATTGTGCCCGGTGCTTCTCTGGGCTGCCCGAGCCCTTTCTAGGCATTGCCCAACTATCTTAGTATGTTTCCTGACAGTTTTGCTTGTTGCCCAGAAAATTCTGGTCAATTTGTCCGCTACCTGAGTGTTGCCTGGACTTGTTTGAGGATTGCCCAACCCCTTTGGCCCCTGTTGGGCAGTTCTACGATTGTTTCGAAGG
>JASDQU010504151.1:51231-68322 GCA_032191745.1 Picea mariana | reverse complement strand
CATCTTCAAAAATTCATTTCTCCTCAACCATGAGGATCCACGTGATGTGCCACATACCACCGGAAACAACATGATTTATACTATCCATCCATGGGTGTTGTATATGCATGTGCATTTTCCTTCATGTCCAAATACCTTCATCAATCTTGCGTTCCAAAACCCATGACTAGGGTTGACATCAATGACAACAACCAATCTTCCAATAGTCTAATACATTTCTCCTCGGTGATTTTAATAGAAACAAAAGATAAATGGAATATTATGGTATTAAAACCATTTAAATGTTTAGTTACTGAACTATCCTCACTCATCCTCAAAAGATATAGTTTATTTCTAAGGAAAGACTTATTTACCAAGGATTTTTACTAGTACAAGATTCCCAACTTGTCCCACAATTTCTTGAGCGAATATTCACCCGAGACATTCAACAACCCCGAATCTACGAGATAAAATCGAATCATGCTCCTTTCCCTTCGCTCAAGTTACTCCCATTGTTCCTTTGAAATACCTACCAGAATGGTACCTGGATAGACTACTGCCAAATGTTCTTGATCTACAAGGAGATATTCAATTTTAAGCTTCCAAAGCTCAAATTTATGGCCATTGAATTTTTCAATCTCTATTCTTGAGATACTTTCCATTCTTTAGGAACAAATTTAAATATATATAACTTACGACTCTTACTAATCCTAGGATTTAGATCATATCCAAGTTTGTTAAAACAAGCTCTGATACCACTTGTTAAGAAATTTACACTTCCACATTAAACCTAACAAAAGAGAGGAAGACATATTTAAGCTAGAAATAAATGACAAAGTAAACACACAATACACAGATATTTTACCTTAGAAACCAAAATGAGAAAAATAACATTCCTTGAGCGTATTACTCTCTTGTTGTCTTATTCATTCAAAATGAAAGGTTACATTCCTAACCTTGGTCCGCACCTAAGATGCAATCAATATCACACCTTATTTCTTTAGACATGAACAACCTTGTAGGCAATTCGACTTACATCTACATGACCACCAACCTCTAAGAAATTGATATAAATATTAGAGGTTATCTTATACAACATTACAACATGATTTATTTATAGGATTTACAATAGGAAAAACCCTAAATAAAGGAACCCAAAAGATGGTTACAGATTCACACAAATAATTAGCTACAAATATCATGAATATCAGGATTCTATTACAGTTGACTTTGAATTGGATTACTAGTTGACTACTGGTTGACCTTCATTTGGTCTTCAGTCAGTTGCCACATGACTCCCTGTCGACCTCTTGTTGGTTGATCTCTTTGAATTGATGTTGATCACCTCGACTTAAAATTTTCCTAGCCGATCTACCTCGACCTTAAAATTTCATTGTGAGTCGATCCCCTTCCTTTCCTTGAATTTCCATGTCATGTCTTTCCTTTCCATGCCATGCTTTTTTTTTCCATCTCATGCCATGCCATGCCTTGCATTTCCTTGCAATACATTTTCTTTCCTTACATTGCCTTGTATTTGTTTTCCTTTCCTTTCCTTTCTGTGCCATTCCTTGCATTTCCTTCC
The DNA here is from genome assembly GCA_032191745.1 of Picea mariana. Classification (NCBI taxonomy): domain Eukaryota; kingdom Viridiplantae; phylum Streptophyta; class Pinopsida; order Pinales; family Pinaceae; genus Picea; species Picea mariana. The sequence continues at coordinate 66,761 of JASDQU010504151.1, read as the reverse complement.
CTTGTCTTTCCTTTCCTTGCCTTGCCATGCCATGCCATACCATGCATTTCCATTTCATGCCATGCCTTGGATTTCCATACCATGTCCTTCCTTTCCTTTCCATGTCATGCCAAGCCTTGCATTTCCTTGCCTTATGTTGTCTTTCCTTGCCTTTCATTGCCTTTTCTTGCCATGCCATGTATATCCATACCTTTCCTTTCCATTCCATGACATTACTTTCCTTTCCATGCCATGCAAAGCCTTTCCATGCCATGCAATGCCTTTCCTTGCCACGCCATTCCATGCCATACCTTGTATTTCATTGCGTTGCATTTCCTTATGTCACATTTCCTTGTATTTACTTGCCTTGCCTTATCATGCCATTCCATGCCAAGTGTTTCATTTCCTTGTGTTATCTTTCCTTGTCTTTCCATACCTTTCCTTTCCATGCTATTCCATGCCTTGCCTTTCCATTCCGTGCCTTTCCTTGACTTTCCATGTTAATTTTTGCCTTGCCATGCCTTTAATTTCCTTTTTTGGCATTTCCTTTCCTTGTCCTTCCTATCCATGCCATGCCATGCCATGCCTTTCCATTCCATTCCATTCCTTTCCTTACCATTCCATTCCATTCCATGCCTCTCCTTGTTATTCCATGCCATGCCATGCCATTCCTTGAATTTTCTTTCCTTACATTTCCTTGCCTTTCCATGTCATGCCTTGCCTTTCCATGTCTTGCATTGCCTTGCATTTCATTTCCTTTCCTTTCCTTTCCAAGCTAGGCCACATAATTCCTTTCCTTTCCATTCCATGTCATGCCATGCCTTGCCTTTCCTTGCAATGTCTTGTATTTCCATGCCATGTCTTGCATTTCCTTGCTTTGCATTGTATTGTCATTCCTTTCCTTTCCTTTCCATGCCATGTCATGTCATTCCTTTCCTTTCCATGTCTTTCATTGCCTTGTCTTTCCTTCCCATGCACTACCCTTCCATGCCTTGAATTTACATGACATGCCTTGCCTTTCCATGCCATGTCATTACATGCCTTTCCATGCCATGTCATTCCATGCCTTGCATTTCCTTTCCTTGTATTTCCTTGTCTTTCCTTGCCTTACCATGCCTTGCATTTCCTTTCCTTGTATTGCCTTGTCTTGCCTTGCCTTGCCATGCCATTCCTTTCCTTTCCATGTCATGCAATGACATGCCTTGATTTTCCTCACATTTCATTTCCTTATATTGTATTACCTTTCCATGCCTTCCCATGCCATTCCATTCCATGACATGCATTGCCTTTCCATGACATGCAATGCCATGCCTTGATTTTCCTTGCGTTGCATTGCCTTGTCTTGCATTACCTTGTCATGCCTTCCTATGTCATTCCATTCCATGACATGCATTTCCTTTCCATGAAATGCCATTCCATTCCTTTCCTTTCCATTTCATTCCTTTCCTTTCCATTCCGTGCCTTCATTTTCCATGACATCCCTTGCATTGCCTTGCATTGTCTTTCCTTTCCTTCCCTTTCCATGTCGTGCCATGACATTTCTTTCCTTTCCATACCATGCGTTGACTTTCCATCCCATGTCTTTCCTTTTCATGCCATGATTTTCCTTTCTATGTCATTCCATGACATTCCTTTACTTTCCCTGCCATGCATTGACTTGTCATGCCATGTCTTTCCTTGCCATGTCATGCTTTTCCTTTCCATGTCATGCAATGCCATGTTGCCTTTCCTTTCCTTTCCATTTCATGCCATTCCATTCCGTGTCTTTCCATGCCATGACATGTGTTTCCTTTCCATGTCATGATTTTCCTTGCCTTGTCATTCCTTCCCTTTCCATGCCATGTCTTCCCTTGACATGCCATGCCATCTCATGCCTTGCACTGCCTTACCTTGCATTTCCTTTCCCTGCCATTACATGACATGCCATGCATTTCCTTACAATTCCATGACATGCCTTTCCTTTCCTTTCCATTTCATGCCTTGTCTTTCCATGCCATGTCATGCCTTGTATTAACTTTTGTTTCATTGCCTTTACTTTCCTTGCCATGCCATTCCATGTCATACATTGAATTTCCTTGTATTTCCTTTCCTTTCCTTTCCATGACATGTCATACCATGCATTTCCTTGATGTTCCATGCCTTTCCTTTCCTTGCCATGACATGTCATACCATGCATTTCCTTGCCGTTCCATGCCTTTTCTTTCCATTCCATGCCTTGTCTTGCCATTCTATGCATTTCCTTGCCATGCCATGCCATGGATTGAATTTCCTTGCCTTGCCTTGTCATGCCATGCCATGCCATGTCTTTCCTTTCCATGGCTTGCCATATCATGCCTTTCATTACTTTACCTTTCCTTACCTTTCCATGCCATTACATTCCTTTCCTTGTCTTTCCATGACATGCCTTGTCTTACTATGTATTTCATTGCCTTGTGTTGGATTTCCTTTCCTTCCATTGCCTTGCCTTTCCTTGTTTATCCTTTCCTTGGCATGCCATGACATGCCTTGTAATACTATGCATTTCCTTGACTTTCCATGTCATTCCTGGCCTCACTATGGCTTTCCATGCCATGCCATGCATTGCCATATGATTCTATGTTAAACACAAAATTTCAACTAATTTAACAATCAAACTTCTTCAAATTGTTAACTCTTTCAATGATTACATAACACCCTTCAATAAAATATTAACCCAATTTAGGCATCCTTGTTCAGTTTACAACTCTAATTATTGATTCCTTTCACATGATTAAAATTCATACAAAACCAAAATGATGATTATCACAAAAAACTTTTAATAACATAGATAATATAAAAATCTTTTAATAACAATAAAATTATGAATTTCATGTAATTACCATCTTTCAGATGGTTTGTGTATCATGTACACCTTTTAGAAGATAAAGTATAACCACAATTCATCTAAAGGGTACTTTCATTATGATATTCATAAAACTAATTGTTTGTAAAAAATAGTTCTTTTCATTGTTATAGAGAATTTATTTTTCTTTGAGTCATCCACACAAAAATTTGTCTCTATAATCATGAACATCATTAAATTATTTCCAAATTCAATTAACTTCTAATAATTTTTTTTTCAAGTTAATTTAATAAAAAAATAATGTCATTCATGTACCATACCTTTTTTCTTGCTTAAAAAAATAATGTTTGTACTAAATGAACAAGTTTAATAACTAAAAATTACAATTGAAGGATTCATTAAGCATGTAATTCTACAACTTGTTATCCCATCTATCTTAGATCAAAATACTTGCATGAGAATTTCAATGTCATTACATAAGATCTCTTTATTCCTATATATTAGGTATCTTCATAGTTGTGAAACATGGATTATTCAAATTAATAGGATTTACATAGAGAGGGATGTCACTAAATAGGTTTATGTTCCATCCTTATGGTGTAGTCTCATTATATTGTTGATCCATAATTTCTTTTGGATTGCAAGAAAAAAAAACATAGCTTCAAGGCCTTATTTAAAATCAAATAAATAAAAAATAATATTTCAACTCGATAACGTTTATAACAAGATATAACATGTAGACCTACACCTATAACAAAGGTTTTTCTCAATGAGGCACAATGCAATTTATTAACAAGAGGTCGATTTTCAGGAACACTGTGTTGAGAGATTGTGGGTATCATGTTCACATGGGCCTTGGTCAAATATATGTGTGGTATCTTATGGAGATCCATTATGTTGCTCGGTTTGGATTTTATGCCCTGTGTCCAAATTTCCAACATGTTCCTGAATGGCTTGAGGAGGCAGGTTGTAGCTCATGATAAAAATCTAACTGAGAATCGGATGGACGAATTGTCAATTGCATTGGATCTAGCACACCAATTTTTGGTTAGTGGAAACCCTATGATGTCATTATGTTTCCCGGAGAAGCGTTTGTTAAAGGATCACCACAACCAGGGTTTTTCTCATTGAGGCATAGAGCAATTTCTGAATAAGAGGTCGATTTTCAAGAACACCATGTCAGACGATTATGGTTAGCATGGTCACATGCGCCTTGGAAAAATAGACATGTGGGAACTTATGAAATTCAGTTATGTCACTCGGTTTGGATTTTATTCCCTTGGACCAAATTGTCAACATGTCCCTGAATGACTTGAGGAGGTGAGTTGTAACTCGCGATAAAACTCTAACCAAGACTCAGATGGGAGAACCGTCAGTTGCATTGGATCTGGTGCACTGGATTTCAGCAAGTAGGGTCCCTCCACTTTCATTTCGTTTCCCAAAAAATCATTTGTTGGAGGATCATTGGAACTATTGTTTTTCTCAATGAGGCACAGTGAAATTTATGAGTAGGAGGTCAATTTTCAAAAACACTGTGTCGAGCGATTGTTGCATGGGCCTTGGCAAAACAGAAGTGCGAGAGCTTACGAAACTTTGTTATGCTACTCGGTGTGGATTTTATTCCCCTGTATCAAATTGCCAACATTTCCATGAATGGATTGAGGAGGGGAGTTACAACTCATGATAAAACTCGAACTAGGCCTAAAATGGAAGAATGATTGGTTCCATTTGATCCAAGGCATTGGGTTTCAACTAATGGGGCCCCTTCTCTATAATTCCATTTCCTAGAAAATAATTTGTTGGAGGATCATTGAAACTACGGTTTTCCTCAATGAGGCACGGTGCAATTTCTGAAAAAGAGGTCGATTTTAAATAACAATGTGTCAGACAATTATGGGTAGTGTGGTTGCATGGTCCTTGGCCAAACAAACATGCAGGAGCCTATGAAACTCTATTATGATGGTCAATTTGGATTTTATACCACCGAACCAAATTACCAACATATCCCTGAATGAATTGAGGAAGCAAGTTGAAACTCGTGATAAATATATAATCGAGACTCAGATGGATAAATTGTCAGTTGCATTGGATCCAAGGAACCAAGTTTCACCTAGGGATCTATCATGTTATTGCCTCGAAAAGCATTTGTTGGAGGATCACTAGAACTAGGGTTCTTCTCAATGAGGCATAATGCAATTTTTAACTAGAGGTATATTTTCAAGAACACTTTTTTAGACGATTATGTGTAGTTTTTTCATGTGGGCCTTGGCCAAACAAATGCACGGGAGCTTACAGAACTTCGTTATGCTGCTTGGTTTGGATTTCATGCCCATAGACCAAATTGTCAACATGTCCCTAAATGTCTTGAGGAAGAGAGTTGCAACTCACGATAAATATCTAACCTGGATTTAGATGGATGAATATTCAATTGCATTGGATATGGGGAACTGGGTTTCATTTATTGGGGCCCCTGTGATATCATTTTGTTTCCTAGAAAAATGTTTTTTGGAGGATCACCAGAACTAGGGTTTTTCTCAATGAGGCATAATTCAATTTCTGAACAAGAGGTCAATTTTCAAGAACACTGTGTTGGGTGATTTTGGGTAGTGTGGTCACATGGGCCTTGGCCAAACACTCATGCAAGAGCTTACAAAACTCCATTATGCCACTCGGTTTGGATTTTATGCCCCCAGGCCAAATTTCTTACATGTTCATGAATGGCTTAAGGAAGTGAGTTACAACCCACGATAAAATTATAATTGGGCCTCATATGTAAAAATGGTTGGTTTCATTGGATCCGAGTCATCGATTTCCAACTATTGGGGCCCCTTCTTTGTCATTTATTTTCCAAAAAAAAAAAAAAACTTTTTTTTTGTGAGCATCGAAACTAGAGTTTTTCTCAATGAGGCACAGTGCAATTTTTGAACACGATGTTGATTTTCAATAAAAATGTGTGGGTTTATTGTGGGTAGCATGGTCGCATAAGGATTTTCCAAACAAACATGAAGGAGCATACAAAAGTCTATTATGCTTCTTGGTTTGGATTTTATGCCCCTGAACCAAATTGTCAACATGTCCCTGAATGGCTTGAGGAGGTGTGTTCAAACTCATGATAAATATCTAACCATGACTTAGATGGATGGATCATCAGTTGCATTGGATTCAAGGAACCAGGTTTCATTTATTGGGTCCCCTCTTCTCTCATTATGTTTCCCCAAAAAACGTTTGTTGGAGGATCACTAGAACTAGGGATTTGTTGAATGAGGCATAGTGCAATTTCTGAACAAGAGGTTGATTTTCAGGAACACTGTGTCGGGAGATTAAGGGTAGTGTGGTCATGTGGACCTTGGAAAAAAAAATCGTGTGAAATATTATGAAAGTCCATTATGTTTCTAGATTTGGATTTTATGCCCCCGGACCAAATTTCCAACATGTACTTGAATGACTTGAGGAGGCAAGTTGCAAATCACAATAAAACTCTAACCAAGATGAAGATGGATGAATCGTCGATTGCATTAGATCTAGGGAACTGAGTTTCATCAATTGGGTCCCCTTCTCTCTCATTCGATTTCCTATAAAATCATTTGTTGAGGATCTCCAAAACTAGGGTTTTTCTCAATGAGGCACAATGCAATTTCTGAACAAGAGGTTGATTTTGAAGAACCTTGCTTCAGGCGATTGTGGGTAGCGTGGTCATGTGGGAATTTTCCAAACATATGTGTGAGATATTATGTAACTCTGTTATGTTTCTTGTTTTGGATTTTATTCCCTTGGACCAAATTTCCAACATGTCCCTGAATTGCTTGAGGAGGAAAGTTGCAACTCACGATAAAACTCTAATCGGGCCTCAGATGGAAAATTTTCCGATTGCATTGGATGCAGGGCACCAAGTTTCAACTAGTGGGGGCCCTCTATTGTCATTCCATTTCTTAGAATATTTTTTTTGGAGGATCACCATAACTAGGGTTTTGTTTAGTGAGGCACATTGCAATTTCTGAACAAGAGGTTGATTTTCAAAAACACTACGTCGGGCGATTGGGGTAGTTTGGTTACGTGGGCCTTGGAAAAATAGACATGTGAGAGCTTACAAAACTTCATTATTCTACTTGGTTTGGATCTTATGCCCCCATACCAAATTCCCAACATGTCCCTCAATGGCTTGAGGAGGCGATTTGCTACTCATGATAAAACTCTAACTCGGACTCAAATGGACAAATCGTTAGCTTCATTGGATCTAGGGAACCAAGTTTCAACTAGTGGTGCCCCTACGTTGTCAATTCTTTGCCCCAAAAAGTGTTTGTTGTAGGATCTGTTGAACTATGGTTTTGCTCAATGGTTATTACATATGTTTGAAAATTTAATACCTTGTAAGGCTAGACATGGCATGGCATGGCAAGCCATGACATGTCAATGCATGGCATGCAAGGCAAGGAAAGACATGGCATTGCATGGCATGTTAAGGAAAGGCATGGCAAGGAGAGGCATGGCATGGAATGGCATGGAAAGGCAAGGCATGGCAAGGCAAGGCATGGCATGAAATGGCAACACAAGGCATGGAATGACATGTTAAGGAAAGGAATGGTATGGCAAGTCAAGGCAAAGCAAGTCATGGCATGGAAAGGGAAGGAATGGAATGTAAACACAATGCATCACATGGTAAGGAAAGGAGAGGCATGGCATGGAAAGGAAAGGCATGGAATGACAAGGCAAAGCATGGCATGGAAAGTCAAGAAAAGGAAAGGCATGGCATGGAAAGGAAAGGAAAGGCATGGCATGACAAGGGAAGATAATGCAAGGAAAGGAAATGAAAGGAATGGAATGGCATGGAAAGGCAAGGAAAGACATGACATGGAAAGGGAATTCATTGCATGGCATGGCAAGGAAAGGAATGGCATGGAAAAGAAAGTCAAGGAATGGCATTACAAGGCAAGGCATGGCATGGAAAAGCAAGGGAAGAAAAGGAATGGAATGCCAAGGAAATGCATGGAATGACATGATATGGAAAGGGAAGGCATGACATAGAAAGGTAAGGCATGGCATGATAAGGCAAGACATTCCATGGTATGGAATGCCAAAGCAAGGAAAGGCATCGCATGGCAAGTGAAGGCAAGGAAATTCATCACATGGCAAGGAAAGGAATGGAATAGAAAGGAATGTCATGGAAAGGTAAGGTATGGCATGGAAAGACAAGGAAATGCATGGAATGCCATGGAAAGGTAAGGCATGGCATGGAAATGCAAGGAAATGCATGGAATGGAAAGGCAAGAATGGTATGGAAATTCAATGCCATGCATGACATGGCATGTAAATGCAAGCAAATGCATGACATGGAAAGGGAAGACAAGGGATGGAAATTCAATTCAAGGAAAGGAATGACATGGAAAGACAAGGCATGGCATGGAATAACAAGGAAAGGAAAAGAAAGGAAATACATGACATAGCATGGCATGGCAAGGAAAGGCATAGCATGGAAAGGAAATACATGGCATGACATGACATGGAAAGGAAAGGCAAGGCAATTCAAGGAAAGGAAAGACAAGGAAATGCAAGGTAAGGAAACATAAGGAAATGCAATGTGGCATAAGGAAATGCATGGCATGTCATGAAATGACATGCCAAGGAATGATATTAAAAGTCCTGGAAAGGAAAGGAAAGGCATGGCATGGAAAGGAAAGGCATGGCATGTCATGGCATGGCATGACATGGAAATGCAAGGAAATGAGATACAAGGAAATAAAAGGCAAGGAAAGGAAACACAAGGCAATGCAAAGAATGGCACAGAATGGAAAGAAAAATAAACGCATGGCATGGAAAGTAAAGGAAATGGATGACATGAAAAGGAAACGCATGGCATGGCATCGCATATCATGGAAAGAAAATGCATGGAATGGAATGGAATGGAAAGGAAAGGAACAAAAAGGTAGGGAAAGGAAATGCAGGGCAAGGTAAGACAATCCAGGGAAAGGCAAGGCATGGAATCGCAAGGAAACACATGGAATGGAAAGGAAAGGAAAGGAAAAGTATCCAATGACAATGCAAGGAAAGGCGTAGGATGGAAAGGAAAGGCATGGAATGAAAATTCAAGGCAAGGAAAGGGATGGAATAACAAGGAAATTCGTGGCATGGCATGGAAAGGAAAGGAAAGAAAAGGAAATGCAAGTCCCGACATGGCATGGAAAGGAAAGGAGAGGAAATTTAATGAAATGAAACATAAGGCAATGGAAGGCATGACATGGAAATTAAAGGCAAGGTATGGCATGTAAAAGATTTTGATTAAGGTTGGCTGTCATTGATGTCAACCCTTGAAGAAAGCCCTGTAGCAAAAAGGTTGGGTAATGGAACCAAGATTGTTTGATGTAAATATGACTCATTATTGTCTTGTCATGGTTGATAATAAGTATAAATGGATGAACTCCAAAGTGGTCCCCTTGTGGTGAAAGTCCTCATGGGAAGACGCTTTGCGGATTGAGTTATCCTAGAAGTATGGTTAGAGAACCCATGCTTATTTGTGGAATAATGAGATGAATGCCAGTGAATTTTTTAGTGAAACTATCCTATATGGATATTTTTTGTCATTCCATTTCTGGTGGTATGTGGAATGTCACATAACTCCTCACGGTTAGAGAGTTATGGCCATGAGAAGTTGAAGAACCTAGGTTTGGGTAATGGACCCAAGTTTGTTTGATGGATAACGGTATGCGTTTTGATATATTTTCAGGTAATACTATTCTATATGGATAGTAAATGTCATTAAATTTCTAGTGGTATGTGGAATGTCACATAACTCCTCAAGGTTTGAGAGTTATGGCCTTATGAAGTTGGAGGACCCTCATATGTCATCTAGAATCCCCAAAAGGTCAAAGTAGTCAAAGTGGTTTAAGAGCTTTTAAAAGGTAAATAATAAAGTGAAGTGATGAGTATACTATAATTCAAAGTGAATACAAAATAAATTAATTCAATAATAAATTTAATGGAGAAATTAGAAGTGCGTTAACCCTAAAGTAAGGAAAGTGGGCAAAGTGACCTAGAAGATGTTTTTAAAGAAGCTACTTGGAGAGTATAAATAAGAGACAAGGCTCTCTCATTTAAGACACACTTGAGAATATTGAATACCTATAGGTGTATGAGGTAACCAAAGGATGTATAAGCCTAATTTCGGAGGAAAGTGAAGAAAAGAAGGTCAAAATTCAATGAAGGATAAATTCTTTTGATGATCCTTTCTAAGGTATGTGTTTTTCAGGTCATCTCACCATTTTCATAATAAAAAAATTTCTAAAATGATTAAGACCGTGAATTTTTTATGAAATTGAGGAAACATATACAATTATCTGTGGTAAAAAATTCATCTTGTGGTTCATTGTATTTTTGGATTTACACTCTGTGGAAAATAGGGTTTGTGGCTAGTCCTAAAACTAGTCAAAAACAGGTGTTTCGTGTAAAAACGTCATAACATATTCATAACATATCCAAATTCACTAAAACAAAATGTGTTGGTTAGATCATAGTCTAGAATATGTTGTGTAATAGTTTTAGATCGATTCAACATATATGACATGTGGGGAATGCTCTACAAGGTCGCTCTCTAGAATAAGCCGAAATTCAACAAGTTATGTCATTTTTTCTATAACACATTTTTTGAGAGGCTCCAAGTAGTGACACATGGATGAGGCTCCAAGTAGAACACTAAAGAACATTGTGTATCAGTTTCATATCTTTATTCATTACAAGTTCAAAGTTATGATCATTTCAAGTTAGGGTTGTTGACTAATCCAAAACTAGTCATGTGAGACTAAAGAAAAGTTTGATGAAGATGCTAGTCTCTTGTTGTCAAAGTTAAGGAAGGTTTGTAGGTATGTGATCATATAGAATAGGTCTATTATAGAGTTACAAATCATATTTGGATGATGATATTGATGAGGGATTTTCGTTGAGGTACATGTTGGGTACATGGTTGAGACAAGTAGTTGATGAGTTGGCACATACATGAGGTGTATAGTTGATGATGTTGGTACATATTGATGAGTCATAGTTGATGAGTAGTTGACACATGATTGGTACATACTTAGTACATGCTTGGATGCACTTGTTTATAGTACAGGTTGATTACAGGTTGTTTGGTACAGGTTGGTGTATGGTTGATGCACTTGTTTATGGTACAGGTTGATTACAGGTTGAGGTATAGGTTGATGCATGGTTAAGATTTTTGGTATGAGTTGTTTGGAATAGGTTTTTTGGTATAGGTTTACAACAATATATCTCACAGTGATAGTGTGATAGTGGTTCTATCATTTTACTTCTACTTTAGGGAAGTTGGACGAGGCAAGGATAGGTGGTTGTAGAGACCTTCTGGTTGTAGCCGAAGAACATAGGGGGTTGTAGCCTTCTTCTGGTTGTAGCCAGAGAATTGGGGAGTTGGAGCTTCCCTCAGGTTGTAAACTAGGGGGTTGGAGCCTCCTTCCAATGTAGCTGGAAAACAAAGGAAGTTGGTGCTTCCAATCAATGTAATTATTCAAGACATATAAGAAAAAGAATTATGTGGTTTTCTCCCGCTTTGGGTTTCCACGTAAAACATTGGTGTACTGTGTATGTGTATGATTGTTCATTTGTTCATTTCTCATTATTGGATGATAATTCTACATTGATATAACACTTGGATTATTTGGTTTAAAAGGGATTATTATTTCTTTATTACTGATACACCCCCTCTCTCAGTATTCCAACAATTGGTATCAGAGAAGGGTCCTTCATAAATCAGTTTAACCACTGAAAGGTAGATTATGGAAAGAAATAACTTATATAAAAATAGAATACCATAGTTTGATGGACAAAAGTATGCTTTTTGGAGCACAAGGATGAAGACATATATACAGGCACAGGGATTTCAAGTTTGGCAATCAGTTGTAGATGGATACATAACACCACCAGTTCCACCAACAAATGACAAATAAGTGAAACTTGGTGAGAATAATTCCAAAGCCAAAATGCACTTTTGAATGGTCTCAGTGGTACAATATTCACCAAAGTTGCACATTATAAATCCGCTAAAGAGATTTTGGACAAGCTTCGAAATATTTATGAAGGAGATACAAAGGTCAAAGAAGCAAGGCTTCAAACTTACAAAGGTCAGATCGAACAACTAAAAATGAAGGAAGATGAAGATATTGCAGCCTACGTCTTACGAGTTGATGAAATAGTGAATTCTATCATAGGATTGGGAGAAGAAATTGAAGAATATGTAATTGTTCAAAAGGTACTAAGATCTCTTCCTATGAGATTCAACCCTAAGATATCAACACTAGAAGAAAGATCGGATATAAACTCAATAAACATGGACGAAGTACATGGAATCTTCACAGCATATGAAATGAGAACTAAACAGGAAAATCCATATGTTAAAGAAGCAACCTTCAAAGCATCCAAAAGATCAAAGCAAAAGAAACAACAACAAGAAGAATATAGCAGCAACAGTGACGTCTTAGAAGATGATGAAGAAGTGGCCAACTTCGTTAAAAGACTGAACAAGGACCCGACAATAGGTATAGAGGTAAGATACCTTTCATTTGTTTTAGTTTTGATGGTATTGGTCATTTTGCTAACAAATGTCCTCATAAGAAAAAGGGAAATGATGAAGGTTACTCAAAAGGAAAACACACATTTAAAGGAAAAATAACTGCAAAGAAAGTTTTTAAGAAAATCTTATGCCCCAAAGAAGACAACTCATCATCAGATGAAGATGAAGTCAGTGACAGTGAGACAGGAAGAGTTATATTCATGGCAGTAAAAGACTCTGACAAAGAAGACTCTGAAGAAGAATATGAAGAAGAATATGAAGAAGATGAAGAAGGATATGAAGAAGTTGAAGAAGAAATTGAAGAGGAAAAAGTTGACTATCGAGAAGAATTAATGTGTGCCATAGAAGTTATCAGAAGAGAAAAGAAGAAAAACAAGAAACTACAAGCAAAACTAGACAACAAAAAGGACACTCAAGAACTAGAACAAATGATCACAAAATTGAAGGTTCAAATAGAAGAAGATAAAAGAATTGAAGAAGCACTAAAAGAACAACTAGAAGAAAAGGACAAGATCATTGGAAACTTGGAAACAGAGATTGTCACACTAAGAAAGGGTATTCAAAAGAAAAATATGCAGAATAGCTGAAAAGTTCTGGATGACATTATCAGCAGTCAAAAATATCATCTTGACAAGTCTGGACTTGGATACAATCAGACACAAAAGGGATCAAGATCCAAAAGAACAGAGTAAGAAACAGATCCAAAAAGCTATGCAGAAACAATCAAAAGGGATAGGAAGATTACAGGCACACTCCTTAACCGAGAAGATTCATATTTCAGAATAAACAACAGACATATAGGCCTAAAGAAGAAGAAGAACTCATAAGAGAACCTACTTTCAAAATATCTTCAACTCTCAGGTATCACACTATATTTTTTGGTTTATGTTATACATGTAATAATTTTGGACATAAAGTTGTGAATTGTAGAGCTAACAACAAGAACAATAACAACTTTGAGAGTCATACACAAAGGGGTTATTAAAGAAGACCTAGTGAAACACAAAGAAAAAGTTACAACAAGTTTGAATCTTTGAGCACTGAAGTGAAATGTTACAATTGTAACAATTTTGGACACACGGCCAAATATTGCAAAATGAAAGTCCCTCCTAAAGAACCTCAATAGAATAACAACAGTCACAGATAGAAACATCAGAAAATGACATGGATAAGAAAGCAAGATCAGTGTAGCAATTAAGAATGCACCGTCACTCTACATGCTAAGTAGAAGAAACACGGTTGGTATGTTGACAATGGGTGTTCAAAACACATGACAGGTGATAGAGATAAATTTATTACATTACGAAAGGAAAGAAATGGATCAGTCTCCTTCGGAAATGGTAATTAATCCAAAATCATTGGAGAAGGCACAGTCCGAATTGCGAACAAGAAAGAAAAGGAACAAAATGTTCTACTGGTAGAAGATGTGAAACATAATATTCTAAGAGTGAGTCAAATGTTTGACCAAGGTCATAAAGTTACTTTCGATTCACAAAAGTGTGAGATAAGAAGAGAAGGTTCAGGGAAATTGGTCAGTACAGCTGCAAAAACTTCAAACAACATATATGTGTTAAGTGAAATTGGAAATGAAAAGTGTTGTCTAGGAAAGGAAGATGAAAGTTGGCTATGGCACAAAAGAATGGGTCACATGCATTAAGATAACCTTGTCAAATTTAACAAAAGAGAAGAAGACAGAGAAATTCCCCAGATCACAAAACTAACCAACACTTTATGCAAACATTGTTAACAAGGAAAGAAAATGAAGACCAGGTTCAAATCAAAGGAATATTCAACAACAAGACCACTGGAAATTTTGCATACTGATCTAGTTTGACCAACTACCACAAAGGGCTTAAAAGGTGAGGGATACTTTATGTTATTAGTTGATGATTATACAAGAATGAATGTAGTTTGTTTTCTTAAGAACAAGTCAGAAGTTTTTGAAAACTTCAAGATTTACAAGTAAATGGTTGAAAATGAGATGGATTCAAGAATAAAATACTTAAGATCTGATAATGGAGGAGAGTTCACTTCAAAGGAATTTATGGACTACTGCAGCAGTCATGGAATGAAAATTCAATCCTTTGTTGCTAGGACACCTCAAAAGAATGGAGTTGTTGAAAGAAAGAACATGACAGTATAGGAAATGGCTCGAACAATGTTAATGGATTCCAAATTGACAGATATATTTTGGACATAGGCAGTGCATACAACATTTCACATTCAAAACGAAGTAATTTTAAAAAAAACACTGATAAAACTCACTACGAGCTATGGAAAGGAAGACCAACAAATGTGAAACCCTTCATAGTTTTTGGAAGCAAATGCTACATCAAAAGAGAAGATGACAGAATGGGAAAGTTTGAATCTCATGTGGGCAAAGGAGTACTTGTTGGTTACTCAAGTACAAGGAAATCATACAAGTGTTACAATCTAATATTGAACAAAGTTGTGGAAAGCATCAACATAATAATTGATGAAATAGGCAGACTAGAATCAAAGGAAGAAGAAAATAAATCAATGGAACAACTTTTTGAAGAAGAAGAAAAAGATGAAGTAGAAGAGGAAGTGAAGAGAATCTGACAGAAACATAAGAGTAAGTTCAACACGTATCTCCAAAGACACCTAGCAGACAAGTAAAGAAGAATCATCCTTTAGATCAGATTATTGGAAACAAAGATGCAGGAGTTGAGACTAGAAGAAAAATCCGTTCATCAGAACAAACACACCTAACACTCTTATNAATGAAGAATTGGATCAAATAGAGAAAAATGACACTTGGGAACTGGTTCCAAGACCAAAGAATAATAATGTGATCGGCACAAAGTGAGTCTTCAGGAATAAATTGAATGAAGATGGACAGGTTACAAGGAATAAAGCTAGATTGGTATGTAAAAGATATTCACAGATTGAAGGAATCGACTTTGAAGAGACATTTGCCCCAATTTCCAGAATGGAAGCAATTCGTTTTCTTTTAGCTTATGCATGCTCCAAAAATATTAAAGTGTATCAGATGGACGTAAAATAAACTTTTCTAAATGGGGAACTTGAAGAAGAAGTCTACATTGAACAAACAGAAGGATTTCAACTATGCAAGAACGTAGATTATGTGTGTAAATTAAAGAAGGCCTTGTATGGTCTAAAACATGCTCCCAGAGC
>JASDQU010504151.1:38423-51131 GCA_032191745.1 Picea mariana | reverse complement strand
ATAATGGTATTTATTGCAAATTTCTTAATATTTAAAAAGTTAAGAGGTTTTTTTTACATATATATTAGTAATGGTTATGATTAGGTATGTAATGTACAATAACAATTTAAACAACAGGGAGGAGAAAAGATTCTCCAAAATTGTTTCAAATTCTAGCCAAAATCATTGATGACTCAAGTGGAGGTGGCATAAAGATGCCAAGTCTGGGCTAAATCATTGGGGGACACACGAAGATGTCATTTTGGATAATACCAATTAGTGGTGCCATAAAGACTTAGAGGTTAAAAGGAAATTAATATACTCAAAGGAGGTGGTCAACCCTAACCTAGAAGACTAAAAGTATCTGTGATTTCTGAATAGTGCAAAGAAGAAAATCAACGTTGCTAAAATTTGAACCAACTCCCATAGGATGCATAGGGAAATTCAACTTTGGAAAATTCCCAAAACACTGTAGGATGAAATAATCTATCGTCTTTGTGACACTAAGAGGTTTGAAGATGAAAATTACTTTCTCCTAGAGTGTCATGGGATGAAATAATTTTTCATCTTTGTGACACTAATAGGGTTGAAGATGAAAATTACTTTCTCCTAGAGTGCCCTACCTGCATATACTCAAATTAGACCACAATTTCAAAATATTTGTCACAATACCGATCGTCCTAGTCTCATAGGTCATCGGAACTATGGTGATCTTGGAACACTTCTCTTAAAGATTTTCACACACATAAATAAAATTCTAAAGGAATCTGAGTAATTTGTTACCTTTTTTGAGGTCCAATAAACCATTTTTGGTCTAAATGGATGTTAATCATCATCATCATCATCATCATCATCATCAATAAGATTTGTGATATTCAGTATTAACAAGTTTTGGTTGGTAAGAATAATTTTTAAAGTGAAGGTTTTCATAAAGTTGATTTTTAAGATAGTTTGGAATAGTAAAATTATTTTTAATTTAAAAATAAATACAATAATAATGATGGAGTTTAGGAAAAAGTTGTTCTTAGATATCTGAGGATAAAGATAGATTATATATTTTCATGGATGGGGTGTCAAGTGGGGAAGATATGACCACTCCCATGTGGTTGGGATAGGTCGTGGTTAATAGCATCTTCTAGTCCCTTTGATGATGCGTATATGGTACTAGTTTGGTACATAGGTTTTTATGGTTTCTATGTGTAGTATGGATGGTGGTTGTAGGAATGATGTTGGAAGAGTAATGTTTGAGTTTAAAATCATGGAACAAGTCGACGTTGGGGTCTTATAGTCAATGTTGGTGCTAAGCAAGAAAACCATGTAAAGGAAGATGTATCACCAGTTAGTTTTGCGACTAAGGGAATTGATCTCAATCTACACAATTCAAGGAAATCATTGTCTCTATTGGTTAGTATATCTCTCCATGTTTTCATGGGCTCGGTTTTTTTTTGGAATTATTCTGTCCTTTTGTTTAAGGTTTGGGTTGTGAAGGAATTGGGCTTCTTGGGTGATAGGGGTGGTTTATGGGAAGAGTACCTCATTGCACCCTTATCTTAAACCTCGGTCCCTCCTTATTTCTTGGATCACAGTGCCTCTAATCTCTATTTGGTTCTATCTATGGTATTTTTCATTATCAAGTCCTTTGATAGAATAATGTTTCATCTTTCTATGATCCTAGGGTGTATTTCAATTGGGATTGTCACCCTTTGGTCCTTGTTTTTGTGGGTTGGGTTCCTTTTGGAAGGGACTCCAGAGTTGTTCAACTACAAAAAGTGAGCCCATATCCTAGATACCAAAGGCTTGGATAGTATCCAGAAAGTGGGCCTTTCTCTCCCAATGGCTCTCCCTCTTCATAGGTTTTTGGTTTGGATTATTGCTTTGTTTCCTTTTTAAGTGGCGTTCCTCCAAAGTCTCTTTGTCACATGTGTTTTCTCTTCTTTTTTGGGGGGGTTTCACTGATACTACGGTCATGAAACTCATTGTCAATGTTTTTGGGATTGTATACAGTAGAAGGAATGCCAACAGGGACACTCCTTTGGCACCCAATCCTTCCCCTCCCTTCAATATTCCTTAGTGCCTTACTAGGTCTCAACTGGACACAATGAAGGTTGCCTTAGAATTTCAACATCAGTTTTGTGAGGACATCAAAAATATTCCGACAACATGGAAAAATGAGTCAAAAGATAGAGATGACAAGTCACTAGGGAGCAGTTGAAGAAGAATTTAAATAATGGTTATGATTCTGGTTACTATAAAACTAGAGGTACAAAAAAATAAACTCATTGAATTGTACTTGATGAACAAATATTTTATTTCTTAGGTTTTCAAGGAGGATGGAAACTGACAACAGGTCATCTTGGACAAGCTACACATCATGGATCATAAACTTGATTCTCTTTGTTGAGAAGTATTCAATATCGATTTTTTTTTTCAACCCTATAGATTTTCAAGGAACTCCAATGGAAAACAATGAATAGTCCCTAACATATGAAGGCACTCCTTCTAATTATATCTTGGTGGACAAGGAGCCAAAGAATAAAAACTACAAGGGATGTTTCCTAAAGAAGGAAGATGGGCCTACAAAATAATATTCTTGTTTATCTTAATTTCCAAAGAAGGGGGCTGACAACTACCCTCTCAATCACTGGTTTTATGTTTGTTTTTTTGTTGATAGTAGGATAGGAAATCAATTATGTCAACTTATAGTTAGCATGAAAAACATCAATAATTTTTGTACGATGGAAACAATGATATACATACACTCCTATCATCCTAATTTCCCAAGTGGCATGCCACATGTAGCGATGTCTGTATTCCTTTTTGTGTTATATTAATATTAAGACTAACTATCTTACCAAAAAAAAGATAGATTAGATATTAGATTATGGAAGATTATCAATTGGAGACTAAAAAACTTTAAAACATTTGCAACCTTAACACACCAACGATGTCATTGGTCACACTTAACTAGAGGATCCATGGAGAAGTGTAAGTTGATCTCTAATTTCTTACAAATTTCAAGTTTGAAAATAGTCTAATGTTCCTTTATTTCTTTCTTTCAACTTAAATATTAAGTTCAAAAATATATGTATTTTTTCAAATTGTGTGGTTGGATTAGTTATGATCCTTCACTACCAACCAACCAATCTATGATCAAATCTCCAAAGCTCAATATTATAAATATGTCTCCATGTGCTATGTTTGGCCCCACATTGTGGATGGACTTAATTACAAACTAACATGTCACTTTTAAAGTGTTTCGTTGGTTGGATTGGTTATGAGATTTTGATAACCAACAAACCTATAATCAAATCTTGTGAGCTCCATCACTATGATTGGCCCCACAATGTAGATGGAATTCACTGCCAACCAACTAGTCACTTTTAAAGTGATTCATTGATTATTGTTTAAAATAAGACAAAGCACAAAAAAATAAAATTGTGGTACATGCACTATACCTATTTAACTTCTTGTATTTCTTCTTCTTCTTCTTCTTTTATTTGTTTTTTAGACTATTCATATCATACCAAATGAAATCCTTTTTACTTAATAATTTCAAGGTTTCTCTATATAGAATTGCAATAACAACCCCTTCCATAATCATTAAGATAAATCTATTCTATAAACCTTCACAATTTTATTGCATGTTTATTTCACATAATATACTTAATATCAAACATATACAAATATGACCTACAAGTACACTCATTCCATGTCCAATTTACAATACAAGGAGAACACCTTGTAGCAGAGGTTTTTATGGAACTTACCTGAAAATTTTCTCCCTTCTTTTTCTATAGCATAGGTGGGTGGCTCGAGGTTTTTTCATTGGTGCTCTTGTAAGAAATGTGCACATCGATTATCACATAAATATAACACCTCAATGTTGATATAGTAAGACACATTGTTAACTGCTATAAAAAAAATAAAATAAAAATCAATGTTCCACTCTAAACAAAGCACTCTAGTGCACATACTCATTATGCCTCGATGTGTGTCAACATGACGCCAAAATGCATACAACTAACTTGCGCACTAAGACATGGTAAAATAAAAAAAACTTATCATATCAATTTTCTTTGTCACACCTCATTCTATACTTCCGATGTCTCAGACAAGCACCAGTGCCCACTCTCCTTCCACGAATACCATGTTTGCAATGCTCTACAATCAGTTCAATAGCTCCACCAATAGATTCCACAAATTTCCAAATTTTGGAAAATGCCACAAATTTTCATTTCTTCTCTATGGTGAAACCATGCCTCCTCGGGAGATACAACACAAATTTAATTGTTTCTTATCTTTTTATTTTCATTTTCATTACATTAAATTTGAAATTGGCATGAAATTTGGTCTTTTTAAGAAACAATTATTCCACGTGATGCATTTAAACGCTCGGGCTCGTCCTAGAATATGGTGTGGCATGTGAATTTATTTACAAGAAGAACTAAACAAAATGCATATATAATACATAAACACACAGGTGTTGTTCATGGAAGGGCCCTGGAAAAATATTGAAAAATAAACATAGCGGTGCATCTTTCTGGATGCCCGTTACCATTGTGTTATAAAACAAAACGTACTATTAAAAAAACACCAGTCCTCCAAGACAAATGGAGCATCGGTGCATTCCATTAATCAATCACACTGCCTAGATTTAGATATTAAAAGTTTAGTCTGGAAGTGCGTCAAGGTACAACAAGCACACTGGTGTTATGTACAACAAGGCACTAGGAAAATTATATAACATTTTAGCATAGAAATGTGTCTTATGGGACACCTTATTACCATTGCATTGCATTTAACCAACTGCACTGCCAGGTTTTTATCATAAAAAAATTAACCTAGCATTGAATGAAGATCCATACAATGCTTCGGGGATGCTCATAGTGTGGCACTAAGCCAAATATTTAAGAATTTATCATAGTAGTGTGTCTTATAGAATGCCATGTTACCGATTTTTCCTAAAATATAATGCACCTCTAGAAGAGGTCGGTGCTCTAATGAACATAGAACACCAGTGATTTTCATTTAACAAACCACATCACCCAGTTTACCTCCTAATACATTTAACAAATCGGTGTGTTCCATAAAACCAACTACACATCGTCACATATAACATAAGTAAAATGACATAGTAGTGTGTCTTGTGGGACACTGTGTTTCCTATGTGTTAGAGAACACAACACACCCTTAAATACATGTCGGTGCTCAAGCAACAATGGTGCATCAATGCCTTGTACGTAATGCATCATTGAGAAGTGATTTGAGCTTGATAGAGTGCATATGGCATAGTGTGTATTATCTATTGTAATAGCACTAGTTACTTTTCCACATTTTTTTTCAAATTGAAATTAATTTCAGTTTTTTATAAATACAAAATAGTTATATATGTGTGTGTTTTATAATTGATTTTTTTTTATCTACATATATGTGCCTAAAAATAATTTTATGTGAATCAGAGATGACGACGACGATGAGCACAAGAGTAGCAACAACAACAACCAGAAGAAAAACAATTTAATTCATAAATTACATATGAAAACCTTCACAATTAAAGTTTTTTGAGGTTTTTATTTGCAGAGGAAGAAACAAAGGTCACTCTTTGGTGCCTTTCATAATTTAGCATATGGACTCGATCCTATGCCACTCCCTCAGTGCTCTGCCTCACATTTCCTCCTTCGTGGGATGCTCAACTTTCTCCAAGATATTGTACTCGTCATTCATGTATAAGCCATAATAGTTGGCGCCAATTCATTTGTAAATATCATACCTAGACCTGCTCTTCGTCACCTCGAGGGGATTATTGAATATATATTTTAATTTGGGGAGGAATTTTTGTTGGATTACTAAGAGGGGGGGTGAATCAGCAATAGAGAAATTCAATCATTTTTAACCACAATATGCAAGTGTTATATCAATGTAGCATTATCATCCAATAGTTGCAGAGTAAATAAGCAATGAACAAATGAGAAATCAAACACATACATAGTACACCAGTGTTTTTACATTGAAAACCAAAGTGGGAGAAAACCACATAATATTTTTCTTAAATGTATTTAAGAATTACATTCATTAGAAGCGCCAACTTCCTTTGTTTTCCAGCTGCAACTAGAAGGAGGCTCTAACCCCCTAATTTCTCAGGCAACAACCTGAGGGAATTTCCAACTCCACAATTCTCTGGTTACAACCAGAAGGAGGCTACAACCCCCTATGTTATTTGGCTACAACTGAAAGGTGGCTACAACGACCTGTCCTTGCCCTGTCGAACCGCCCTAATGTAGAAGTAGAATGATGGAACCACGGTCACACTATCACTGTGAAATATACTATTGTAAACCAATACCAATCAACCTGCACCAATAAAATGAACCATGCATCAACCATGCATCAACCTATACCTCAACCTGTAATCAACCTTTACCATAAACAAGTGCATCAACCATGCACCAACCTATACCAAACAACTTGTAATCAACATGTACCATAAACAAGTGCATCAACCATGCACCAACCTGTACCTCAACCTATACCATGAGCAAGAGCATAAACCATGCACCAAGTATCTACCAATCATGTATCAACTACTCATCAAATATGACTCATCAATATGTACCAAGATCATCAACTATACACCTCATGTACGTGCCAACTCATCAACTACTTGTCTCAACCATGTACCCAACATGTACCTCAACCAAAATCCCTCATCAATTTCATCATCCAAATCTGTTTTGTAACTCTGTAATAGACATGGTGTATAAGATCACATACCTGCAAACCTTCCTTAACTTTAACAACAAGAGACTAGCATTTTCATCAAACTTTACTTTAGTCTCACATGACTGATTTTGGATTAGTCAACAACCCTAACTTGAAATAATCATAACTATGTACTTGTAATGAATAAATATATAAAACTGGTACACAATGTTCTTCAGTGTATTCTATGCAATTCCTCCAGACTTCACTACTTGGAACCTCTCAGAAAAGGAGTTATAGAAAAAATGGCATACTTTGTTGAATTCTGGCTTATTCGAGAGAGCGAACTTGTAGAGCGTGCCCCGCACAGAATATTTGTTGTATGGATCTTAAAATTGTACACATAATACTAAAGCTTTAATATAACCAACACTTTTTTTCTTACTGAATTTGGATCTATTATGAATAAGTTATGACGTTTTTACCTGAAACACATGTTTTAGACTAGTTTCAGGACTAGCCACAAACCCTATTTTCCACGGCGTGTAACTCCAAAGATACAACGACCCACAAGATGAAATTTGTATCACAACTACTTGGATATATTTCCTCAACGGCATACCAATTTCACGGTCTGAATCATTCTAGAAAAAACAATTATTGCGAAAATGGTGAGATGACCTATAAATGACATACCTTAGAAGGCATCATCAAAAGAATTTATCCTCCCTTGTATTTCAGTCTTCTTTTCTCCACCTTCCCTTTGAAATTTGGCTTAGATATCCTTTGGTTACCTCATTCACCTGTAGATATTCAATATTATCAAGTGTGATTAAAATGAGAGAGCCTTTCCTCTTATTTATACTTTCATGTAGCTTCCTCAAGGGGTTACCTTTTAACCATCTTAACTCATTTTCCTTATTTTAGGGTTAACCCACTTCTAACCACTTGTCAACTTAGTAATTTCTAGATTAAATTTATTATTTAAATAATTTCTTTTGTAGTCACTTTGACTTATAGTACACTCATCACTTCACTTTATTATTTACCTTCTAAAATCTCTTAAACCACTTTGACTACTTTGACCTTTTGGGACTTCTAGATGACTCATGAGGGTTCTCCAACTTCACATGGCCATAAATCTCTAACCGTGAGGAGTTATGTAGAGTTCCACATACCACTGGAAATGACATGACATGTACTATCCATATGGAATATTCTTACCTACAAATATATCAAAACTCATATCATTATCCATCAAACAAACGTGGGTCCATACCCAAACCTTTCTCCAACTTCACATGGTCATAACTCTCTAACCGTGAGGATTTATGTGACGTTCTACATACCATGGGAAATGGAATGACATGTACTATCCATATGGAATAGTCTTACTAAAAATATATCAAAACGCATATCATTATCCATCAAACAAACTTGGGTCCATTACCCAAACCATTATGCTACTAGAATTCACTATCGAACTTTCTTCAAGGGTTGACATCAATGACAACCAACCCAATTGATAAAAAATCTCCCCCTTTGGCATTGATGGAAACAATATGATGCAATATCGAATTCATATCACTCATGCTCCACCTGTGATCATCGTTGCCCCTGGAACCATGCATATGTGCTCTTTCTCTAAGAATTTACCTTTGTATCTTATAAATCTCTCCCCCTTTGTCTTCAATGGAATATGTATCTTTCCATCCAGGGTTTCTCCACCTAACTGAAATGTCCTTGGGGATACTCCCCCTGACTAAAATCTTCTTGAAACTGATCTTCCAACCTGAAATTTCCTCTTTATGGTGCTTCCTCGTGTAAATCTAAGACATATAATATAAGCATTAAAAAGCATTCACTTTGGAGTAGAAATTACTCTGAGTCTCTAGTGTATATATTCAAAGGCTTCCCATGGAAGAGGTTTTGTAAATATGTCTGCCACTTGTTCTTTTGTGCACACATATTCAACTCTGATGTTCTTCTCTGTAACCGGTTTCTTTAGAAAGTGATACTTGATTGGAATGTGCTTCGCCTTGGAGTGCATCACCGGGTTCTTTGAGATATTGATGGCACTTGCATTATCATAATAGATTGGAATGGGATCATCATACTCAACCTGTATATCTATCAGAGTTTTTTTCATCCATAGAACCTGTGTAAAACATCCTGCTACTACAATATACTCTACCTCGACTGTAGATAAGGATATTGATGATTGTTTCTTGCTTAGCCATGATACTAAAAACTCACCCAAGTAGAACATTGATCTATTGGTTCTTCACCGGTCATCAATGCAACCTGCCCAATCTGCATCTGTGTAGGAAATAAGTGATAGATCCTTTCCTTTTGGAAACCATAATCCAAACTCTTTTGTTCCTTTGAGATATCTAAAAATCCTCTTTACCGCTAATATATGTGATTCCTTTGGTGTTTCTTGAAATAGTGCCACTTGTCCAACTTCCTGCATTACATTTGGTCTAGATGTTGTCACATATAGTAAGCTACCAATCATTGACATGTATTTCCTTTGGTCTGTAGACTTTGAATCATCATCTTTGCTCAACTTGCAACTGGTTTGCATAGGAGTGGTAACTAGTTTGAAATCTTCCATTCTGAACCTTCTTAACATTTCTCTGATATACTTAGTTTGAGAAATAAAAATTCATTGGTTGCTTTGACATATCTAAAGACCCAAAAATAAGGACAATTCTCCAAGTAATGACATTTCAAATTCATTCTGCATATCCTTTGCAAATTTTTGGCTTAACTTGTCATTAGTACTTCCAAAAAAATATCATCAACATAAATTTCAATTAATAAAATACTACCTTGAGTTACCTTGATGTAGAGGTTGTTGTCTGTGCTTCCTTTCCATAGTTCGTAGGGAGTTTTTTCATTGTTGTTTCTGAGCATTACTATGTTTTTAATGTGAACTATTGTATGCACTGCATGTGTCCAAAAAATATATGTCAATTTGGAATCCATTAGCATTGTTCAAGCCATTTCCTGTGTAATTATCATCCATTATGATAATGTTCATTTGTCTCTGAGCCACTCTCTGAACTAATCTATGAATCCATGCTCTTGTCCACTGTCATATATCTTTCCAAAATTGCTAAGTGTTCTTATGAATCCATCTCTGTCCATACTATCCAATAATCTACTTGTACAACTGTCCATAATGATGACCCATTTATCACTATACTATCACGAAGTCTTGATTAATCTATCAAACTATACTTCTTCTAATTGACTGCTCTGAATCTGTCTTCTCAAACTCTGCAAGTTTCTCAAAGGATGGTTTTTTGGTCTGTCACAACTATCACATAGACTCCCCATGTCTAATATTCATATTACCTGGGAGTCTCTAACCCGGATGGCTCAAAACAATTCTCGCTCTGATGTGTATTCATCATCATATTCATTAGTAGATTCATCATCATCTTCATTGGTAGATTCATTATCTCTCTGAGCTCTGAATTGTTTCTTTCTGTCCGTGGATTCATATTTCACTACAATGTTTGAAAGTACAATCTCTTGAACATGTTCCTTATTTACCTGTCCTTCCTTTCTTTCAGTTATTTTCCAAACCTTTATGTATCTGACATATTTATTTTTCCCTGTAGAATTTTCTTCATCTCGTTTTATTGACAATCTTGCGATATATGGTACTTGGTCTTTGTTCAGATGTTCTTCATGTTTTCTTATCCATACTTTCTTATATATGATATCAATGTTCTCTTTAATAGAAGTATCAATCATGTTTCTAAAATCACTAGCTATGTGTCCATAGTTATGACATTTGTAACACTCAATGTCATGTGTGGCCACATAGAAACTTCTTGCTTTAACATTTTTTTTATATTCCCTACAATCTGCAACCTTATGTCCAAAATTAGTACAATAAAAACAATTACCATAAAAGAAATTAGCATACCTGGGAGTGAATGATATTATTTGTGGTGTAGTCCTTTTGAATTTCTGCCTTGACTGATCATGATCATGATTGAAGCTTCTTTGTGGCTTTAACACAGATGGTCTTCTTGAATATGTACCTTCAATATTTTTCTTAGATTCTTGTTGACCATGATTCCTTCCTTTGAGTACTTATGCATAACTCTTTCTATTTTATTCATTCTTCTTTTCTAGCAACCTAAAGTGATTCTCTTCATTCTCTATAACTGATGTGAATGTTTCTATCTTTTCAATGTTCTTTTTGAGCTTGACGATTTTACTTCTCAATGTGACAACTTCTGCTTCAAACTTCTCAACCTCTTCTTCTTTCTTTAATATCTGAAACTTCATGACTTCTTATGTTCTCTTCCATTCTTCAAGCTAAATTTTTGATGTGATTATTTCTTCTTCAAGTAATTTATCTTCTTGAACAAACTATGACTCATGTTGGTTTAGATCATTAGTTCTTTCCTTAAGATGATATGTCAATATATTCTCTCTCATTTCTGATTCTTCCTTTTGTGCTGCTATGTTGGCTTTCAAACACTACTTTTGATATTCAAGATTTTCTTCGATATTTCTGGCTTCTTCTAACTGAGTTCTTAAGTTCTCTATGACCTGTTGGGCTTCTTCAAAAATGTAAACACTTTCCTTTTGTTTCATCAATTCTTTCTTGAGTGACTTGTTTTCTTCTCTTAGTTCATCTAAAGCACTAATCAATTCTACCTCATAATTTTCTTCTTTTTCAATTTGTTTTTTTGTCTCATCTCCTTCATGGCATTCTGTTTCAATATGTCTGTGTTTTTCACAATTAAATCAAAACAACATACCTCTGTTTATTATGTACTCTTCATCTTCTAAATTTGTTTGACACGGTGAACATATTGTTGGATTAATGAGAGGGGGGAGTGAATCATTAATAGCATAATTATATCCTTTTTTCTCCAAATAATCCAAGTGTTATATCAATGTAGAATTATTATCCAATAATGAGCAATAAGAAATGAAAAATCACACACATACACAGTACAGTAGTGTTTTACGTGGAAACCCAAATCGGGAGAAAACCATAGAATGCTTTATCTTACATGTCTTGAAGAATTACATTCATTGGAAGCACCGAATTCATTTTTTTTCCAGCTACAACTGGAAGGAGGCTCCAACCCCCTAGTTTATTAGGCTACAACCCAAGGGAAGCTCCAACTCCCTAATTCTCTGGCTACAACTAGAAGGAGGCTACGACCCCCTATTTTCTCCCGCTACAACCGAAAGGTGGCTACAAACACCTATCCTTGCCCCATCCAACCGCTCTGAAGTAGAAATAGAAATATGGAAACACTGTCACAATATCACTGTGAGATATACCGTTGTAAAAATGTACCAATAAACCTGAACCATGCATCAACCTGTACCTCAATCTGTAATCAACCTGTACAATAAACAAGTGCATCAACCATGCACCAACCTGTACCAAACAATATGTAATCAACTTGTACCATAAACAAGTGAAACCAACCATGTACTAATTATGTACCAATGATGTTTCAAGTACTCATCAACTATGACTCATTAATATGTACCAACATCATCAACTATACACCTCATGTATGTGCCAACTCATCAACTACTTGTCTCAACCATGTACCCAACTTGTACCTCAACCAAAATCCCTCATCAATTTCATCATCCAAATATGATTTTTAACTCTATAATAGACCTGGTTTATATGATCACATACCTTCAAATGTTCCTTAAATTTAACAACAAGAGACTAGCATTTTCATCAAACATTTCTTTAGTCTCACAAGACTAGTTTTGGATTAGTCAAAAACCCTAACTTGAAATAATCATAACTTTGTACCTGTAATGAATAAAGATATGAAACTGATAAACAATGTTCTTCAGTGTTTTTATGAAATTCCTCTAGGTGTCACTACTTGGAACTTCTCAGAAAATGAGTTATATCAAAAATGGCACACCTTGCTGAATTCTGGTTTATTCTAGATAGTGAACTTGTAGAGCGTGCCCTGCACATAATATTTGTTGAATTGATATGAAACTGGTACACAT
>JASDQU010504150.1:30081-46052 GCA_032191745.1 Picea mariana | reverse complement strand
TCCAGTTGGGACAGGTGGCATCCAGTCAGCATTGCGGGGATCGGTGTTTCGGGAGACAAGGGACCTCCCATTCATTGCAGCTGAAATTGTCGATCAACAAAAGGTCGAGGACACCTTTGGAGCCAAGCCCATGGTTTTAGCGCCAGGTCACGTCAAGCGAGCCTGGGAATGAAGGCAACCCCCTTTTAAATAACGAATGCTACCTGGGCCATTCATCTTAGGGACACGCAGCGCACATCCGTGCCATGTCGCCATTCGGGGGTTCGATGGGTAAGCGCTCCTCATCATTTCACATCTTGAAACCTCAAATCCCGAAGCACCGAAAGAGCCCAGAATCGGGCCCATGGTTTTGGCACCTGGTCACAAAGGAACAGGCTGAAGGAGGGGCACTAATGTTTATCATTTGGCAAGGCAGGTCCCAAAGCACCGAGAGCGATCTTAGCTGTTCTTCTTGGAGGAGCACATGGTGTGCGATTAGGTTCTTTGTCTTTTCACCCATCGTGATTTCGAAGCGCAAGTAGCAGCTCTTTCATATCCATGAAGTGTGAAGCGTTGAAGACATCTCAGACCCGGGCCCACAGTATCACCGAATTAATTCAGGACCATCAGATCGGTGGGGGGACGCGTGGCGACCATTAGGCCCTCCCGGCATTTCGCCCATCACGACTTTGAAGAGAAAGGACCTACTCCTTCCTATCCACGAACCCCGAAATGCCGAAAGAACTGTGGAAGATAGGCATAGGGTCACAACCTATGGTCACTTGAGGGAGTAGAAAGAGATATACAAAAAGGGCCAAAAGCGCCGAGTTGAGTTTCATAAGGGGGGCATTGTGTTCTCCAGATGTCGGTTCGACGTGATCTAAATCCCGATACCTGCCTGAAACGAATGAAGAAAAGAGAGGGTGGTTGAAACCTCGCCTCACGCATTAATTGCAAGGTATGGGTGTCCCAACTGAAAGTCTACCCGCGATGGTCCTTTGTACTGGTTCTTTCCATGAAAGCCATGACGAGTCCTCGACTTGCCAGGGAAGACTGCGCACGCTAATTCAACATTTAAGGGCTCAGCTACCCTCTGGCGTGATCCATGCAGAATTAAGGTGGCGTATGATAGAAGAGTGTAGGGCAGATTTGATTGAAGAGACCCCTCATCCTGAGAGGCTAGTAGGCCTCTGTCGGGCAAGTGTTTTGAGTATATATACTTAGTTTTGATATTTTTCAAACTATCGATGGTAGAGCGAAGCTCCTGATTGTAAATTTTTAACAGACACTCTAGTTCTCTGGTTATGCATCTGTATGTAAGATTTCTTGTTTAATGATAGACAGTCTTCTCACCCCATCTAGTTTTCATCTCATACTGGGAGAGTTCGTGATCGACTGATTTACACGAATTATTGCAATTATGTTATGATAAAGGATTTATTGTTGCATTGTTGTATTCTCCGGTTTTCCGCATTTGAATGTAAGAAGATCTTGCATTTAGATGTTTTCTCCTACGGCCTGTTAGAAACCCGATGTTTACGACAGACCTCTGTTTTCCCTTATACAAGTCTTCCCCTACTCACCCTTACTACAACTCACTGTCTGAAGTTTATCTAAGACCTCAGTCGCCCATGCATGCCTAGCCTAGTTTCGGAGTTAGAACAACATTGTTTTGAGTTAACTTCCATTCAATCACCCCTTTTATAAACAAATCGTGACATAAACTGATGGGTGTCGGGCTCTTCTCCTGCTGCAATCCAGGAGTGACCTCCATCGCCAACATTTCTGGTGCCGTTGTCGGGGACGAAGTTGAAAATTTCCCCCGAGATTGAACGACATTGAGCCTTTGATTCTGAAGGTGCATCAAGTATCAGAGCCTTGGAAGATTGCTACTGTGCACCTGGCGACTCCATTGTGATGATTCCACTATGGCGAACCTACCATGTCAATTGTGGCTTTCAGAGGCAGACACACGCGGTCTCATCCACAGCTGTCTCTAGCTACACCTGAAACTGATCCAGAGGTGGTTCTCAGCAGGGATGATTTTAAGGATGGAAATTTATATTAAAATGTAGAAACATGGGCTAATATTACTAGTCCTTAATATGCAAAATATAAAATGTTTGGCGATAGTTTTGTAAAAATATTCAAATTTCTAAAGATTTTGTATAGTTTATACAAAATTTTGGCGATTTTTAAGGTAAAATAATTTTATTCTATGGAATTTGGGCAAATCGGTTTTAGAAAAAATGGAAATTAGAGAATCTTTTTTTGGGAAAAACCATGGAAAATTAGCCCATTTGCGAAATTTAGCCCCTAAAATCATCTATGGTTCTCAGAAAAGGAAAGGCCTCTGAAGAAGGAGCTTCCATCGCCGAACCAGGTAATCCGCCATCTCCTTTTGTAGGAACTCCATTTTCTCCTCCTCAGTTTCTTAGCAGACCTCTTTATGAGGTTTCTCGTTTCCTGAATTTTGGGAGTGTTCCTACCGATTTTTCCCCTCCTAGTCTGGGATTGGAGGGAGAAACCCTTGCCACTCCCCTCTCCTCTGAAGCCATACTTTGGCGTAGACCCAGGACCGTTGAAGATTTCCCCACTCCTATTTTTACCACTCCTCCTTTTGTTACTGCTACCACTCCTTCACAAAGTGGAGCATCTGCTGATTTGAGCCCGTTAGCCTTCTCTTTAAATCCCCTTTTGTTTCCCATTCCACTCTGAGACTCATTCCTAGTAGCCCCTTCATGAACTCCTTCTCCTCCAAGTTCTCCTCCGCCTAATATTCCTATGGCTGGCGCTAATCCCCCTCTAAATAGAATGGATGCCATAGTCACTGCCAGATATGCTCCCTTAATCCTACCCCATCCTATGAATCCTCTCCCTGCTAGAGATTACTTGAAGTATATGCCCAAGTTCATCGGAGAAGGGGACATAACTGTGAAAGAGCACCTGGCTGCTTTCTACAGTTATGCAGACAACCTGAACATTGAAAATGAAGATGTCTGGATGAGAGTCTTCGTCCAGAGCCTAGATAGTGAGGTGAGGAAGTGGTTTAGAGGATTGGCCCCTGGATCTATTGCTGGGATCGAAGCTCTGGATAGTGTTTTCCTGAGGCAGTGGGGAGATAGGAAGGATTTCATGTATTACATAACAGAGTTCGGGTCTTTGAAGAAGATGGAAGGAGAGTCTATCTCTTACTTCTCCAAAAGATTCAATCAGATGTATAATAAAATTCCTGCCAAAATAAAACCCTCAGAAGCCTCGACCAAGATTTCTTATGCTAGTGCATTTGGTCTCGATTTCTATCTTTTATTGAGAGAAAGAAGAGCCACCTCCTTAGCTCAAATGCAAGACGCGGCCATAGAAGTGGAATCCAATGTATTAGCAGCTGATAGACTAAGGAACAAGGCCGATGCAGACAGAAGAAGGGAAAGATCTGAAGCCTCAACTTCTGGCCCCTCGGTGCCCCACCCTCAAGTGGATGAACTGACCAAGATGGTAAAGTCTCTGTCTGCAAAGATGGAGAGAATGAAGGTGGAGGGGAGGAAAGCATACAAGGGACCTCAAAATGCTGAAAACAAAGGAGGTTTCAGGAGGCCAAACAATATTACTTCCCCGACTGTGCAAAGAGAGAGGGGAAGAGACAGAGAAGACCAAAAATTTCAGGCCCCTTTTCAAAACAATTTTGTGGCTGAGGGGGAAGAAGGGGAAACATATGAGCTTGATCCTGAAATCCATTGGTTCAGGGACACCCCTCCTTTTCCTCATCTCACTCAATTAGCATACGAGGAGTCTCTCATGGACAGTCAGCTAAATGAACTGAGAAAAGGAGACAAGGCTAGTGGCAGCCAAGGCAAGTATGATATGAGGTCTAAGAAAAAGACAGTAGCACCTGATGATCCTGAGCAGTCCACTAGAACAGAGAAACCTGCTAATGGAATAGCAGACAGTCACAGAGGTAAGAAGACCCGACCCCTCTCTCCCATGGTCCAGAGTCATGTTCCCGAAATAAGAGAAATCTCGAAGCTTACATCTTCTTTTAATTTCGAGCACGAAATTCAAAAGATCAGAATCCTTGTTCCCCTAACCGAATTGATTAAACATGAAGGGTTCAAGAAATGCTTCTCTGAGATTTTATAGTCTGAGGTCCATGCCTTCCCACAGACTCCATCAATTTGCAAGATGAAAAACCTACAGTTATTCTAGGTCCTATGGTAGAAGACAGGAGTGACTCATCCCCTCCCTTCTACACTTCCTTGAAT
This sequence comes from Picea mariana, assembly GCA_032191745.1. Taxonomy (NCBI): domain Eukaryota; kingdom Viridiplantae; phylum Streptophyta; class Pinopsida; order Pinales; family Pinaceae; genus Picea; species Picea mariana. The sequence goes on along the minus strand of JASDQU010504150.1, from coordinate 41,814 downwards.
ATACATGACAAGGTGTTGCATAACTACTTGATGGATTCAAGGGATTCTCACAACCTCATGCCCAAAAATGTTATGGAAGAGTTAGGGCTAGAAGTCACCCGAGCCTATCATGACCTCTATTCCTTTGACTCCAGGAAAGTTCAATGTCTAGGGGTTATCAAAGACCTGGTCGTGACCTTGTTTCAGTTGCCCATGAAAAGTGTGGTCATGGATATTGTAGTGGTTGATGTCACCCCAAGTTCAGTATGTTTTTTTCAAGATCTTGGACAAAACGACTGGGGGGAACTTTGCAGATGGACCTCACATATGCTACTATCCCAGTGTTCAAAGGAGAACATAGGAGGTTATATAGGGAAGCCCAGTTGGCCTATATAATCAGTGATGAAGCTAATCCCACCAACCATCCCATTTTTTCCTTCGACACTAATTTAGGTTCTAGTTTATTGCAACTCACTCATGCCCCCGTGCCTCCTCTTAAACTCAGAAAGAAGCCCACAACTCCTCATGAATTTCCTCCGTCCGTCACCCCCGTCTGGAAAATGTTTTTTGATGGAGTCTGTTCCACAGAAGGTGCTGGTGCTGGGGTGTTTTTTGTGTCACCTTCTCGGGAGACCATATCCCTGTCATATAAGCTAGAATTTGAAACCACCAACAATGTGTCAAAGTATGAAGCTCTTATTCTAGGTATGAGGGATGCAAAATAAATGGGAATTAAAGAGATCGCAATATTTGGAGATGCTGAGTTGATTATCCAGCGAGTCAGAAATGCCTATCATGCTAATAATCCCTAGCTCGGAAATTACAGAAAGGAAGCATGGGACCTGATTGATAGCTTCTTCTTGGCTTTTAACATTTCTTTCATTCTGAGGGGGGAAAATAAATCAGCCAATTCTTTAGTTGTCTCAGCTAGTTTGCTCAAAGTTCCCCTGCTGCCTATGGTCAAATATGATGTTGAAATAAAATATAGGCCCTCTGTACTGGACAATGTCAAGCATTGGAAGGTATTCGAAGATGATCTGGAAATTGAAAAATTTCTCCAATCTGTTGATGAATTTTTTGCGTTGCACATTGATCAAGATCCTGACACGGAAGGTGACCCTCACCCTGAGGTGTTTTTAAATAAAATTGCTAACCACCAGATTATTCATCTATATAGCAATCACATTCTGAGGGGACTAATTTCGTTAGAAAGATTGTTCGATGGAAATGATGTGGCAGTAAAGGGTAGGGTTTCATATGAAGATGCTGACACAGCCAAGTGCAACATTGGCACACCGGAGGAGCCTAAGTTTGTCAAGCTGTCAAAGAGTTTGACCACAGAATAGAGGGATGAATATACTGAATTGCTGAGAGAATTTGTTGATGTGTTTGCATGGACCTATGAAGACCTCAAGACATATGACACATCCGTCATTGAGCACAAGATCCCATTGAAGGAAGAGGCTAGGCCATTTTGGCAAAAGCTAAGACAGATAAATCCCATGTTGCTGCATGTCATGGAAAAAGAAGTGAAGAAGTTGTTAGTGGCCCGGATCATCATCCCCTTGAGATATTCCGAATGGGTGGCCAATTTGGTCCCAGTGAGGAAGAAAAGTGGAGAAATCAGGCTTTGTGTCAACTTTAGGAACCTGAACAGGAGCTCAAAGAAAGGCAATTACCCCCTACCTAAGATGGAACGCATACTGCAGAGGGTAACTGGTTCATCCAGGATATCCATGATCGATGCGTTTTCTGGCTATAATCAGATATCGGTCATGCCTGAGGACAGGAAAAAGACAACCTTCACCACTCCTTGGGGCACATTCATGTATGCCAAAATGCCATTTGGACTAATGAATGCAGGAGAAACATTTCAGCGAGCCATGGATATAGCCTTCATCGGGAGAAAGACCATTTTGTAGTGATCTACCTAGATGAAATCACAGTCTTCTCCAGGTCTGATAAAGAGCACTGCTATCACTTAAGGAAAGTTTTCTCGAAGTGCCGAGGGTTTGGTCTTTCCCTAAATCCCAATAAATCCTTGTTTTCTATGATGGAGGGCAAGCTATTAGGCCATATAGTATCAACGGAAGGAGTGAGAATTGATACCAGTAGAGTGGAGGCAATTCAAACCCTGTCACTTCCTAGCTCCAAGAAGGAAGTTCAAGCATTTTTGGGGAAGATTAATTTCTTGAGGAGATTCGTCTCAAATTTTGCTGAGTTGGTGAAACACATCATAGCCATGCTCAGGAAGGGAAATGAAGTGAAATGGACTGCTAAACCCAGGAAATATTTTATCCGAATAAAAAGGGCATTGACTGAGGCACCTGTGCTGATCAGTCCTAACTATTCCAAAGAATTCCTAATTTTCTCTTTTTCTTCTTTTGATACAGTAGCAGTGGTCTTGTTGCAGAGAAATGAGGAAGGGCGAGAACAACCCATTGCCTTCTTCAGCAAGGCATTAAGAGATGCAGAGATCAGGTATGAAATCATGGAGAAGCAGGCTTATGCCTTAGTGAAAGCTCTCAAATATTTCAGAGTCTATGTCCTGCACTCAAAGGTGACCGCATACGTTCCTTCATCTTCTGTGAAGGACATCCTTGTACAGCCCGATATAGATGGGAGAAGAGGCAGATGGATTGCTAGAATACTAGAATTTGACTGGGAGATAAAGCCCACCAAGTTGGTTAAGGGGCAAGGTTTAGCTACGCTACTGGCTGAATCCAATTGCGAAGCCTTGGGGGTTAGTTTCATCAATACTTGCTCAGGAACTCAGCAAGCTGAGTTGCCCAGCCAGCGCTCTCAGGACAACTTATCATTAGCAGAATGTGCCTGGTATCATGACATTTTGTACTTTCTGCAAGAGTTGAAGCCCCCATATGGAATGGGTAAAAGTAAGGCGAGAGCTTTAAAGCTCAAGGTGGTCAGATATTGCCTCATTGGGCAAGTCTTGTACTAGAGAGACCCTCTGGGAATGCTGCTGAGATTTTTGAACCCACCAGAAGCCCAGAAAGTTATGCTTGATTTCCATAGAGGCCTTTGCGGGGGGCATCATTTCTGGAAGACCACGGCTCACAAAATCCTCAGGGCTGGGTATTACTGGCCCACTTTATTCGTTGATGTCAACAGAGAAATCAGGGCCTACATCAAATGCCAAAAGTTCTCAGGAAAGCAGCAGCTTAGACCACAACCATTGAAGCCTGTAGTGGCTTCAGCACCTTTTCAATAGTGGGGGCTATATTTCATCGGGGAAATCCATCCTCCCTCAAGTGGCCAACACAGATGGATCCTGACTGCAACAGATTATTTCACCAAGTGGATAGAAGCTGCCCCCACTAGAAGTGCATCACACAAAGTAATTATCAGCTTTCTGGAGGATATCATAGCCAGATTTGGCTGTCCCAGCAGGGTCGTCACTGATAATGCTGCTTCTTTCAAGTCTGAGCCTCTAATTAATTTCTGTGAGCAGTTCCAGATCTCGCTAATTCACTCCACCCCCTACTATCCCCAGGGCAATGGTTTAGTAGAGTCCTCCAACAAAACCATGATAAGGATCATCAAAAGACTATTGGAGGACAACACAAGGGCCTGGGATTCAAAGTTGAAATTTTCTCTATGGGTTGATCAGGTGACAACGAAGAAATCCCTGGGCACCTCGCCTTTTCAGCTGGTCTACGGAGCAGAGGTGGTTTTTCCCACTCAGCTCGCCTTACCTGTGGCGAAGTTATTTTAAGATTATGAAGGAGAGATGGATCATATGATCAGAAGGATTCATCAGATAATGGAAGTACAATAGATCAGGGAATAGGTGAGGGACACATCTCATAGTCATCAGCAAAAGGTCAAACAGGTTTTTGACAGGAAGGTCAGGAAGAAAGAGTTCAAGATCCAGGATTTGGTACTTAAGTGAGATGCTCCCAGACAGGATAAGGGAAAACACAACAAGTTTGACGCCCTATGGATCGGCCCCTTCAAAATCTCTGAGGTTCTCTCAAACAACATGTACAGGTTGCAAGATTTGGAGGGTGAAGAGGTTTTCAGCAGCCCAGTAAATGGGCATTTTCTGAAGAAATTTTTTGTTTGAGCCTTAGACGGCTCCTTTGTTTGTAAATATTGTCCTTTAGTTCTTTGATATTTTTCTTTTTGCATATTTTCGGCTTAGTAAATGACTCCATAGCCAAATAGCAAGGCACTGAAGCTATAGAATGAGTTCTTAGAGCATCACAGGGATGACTCTATCCCCCATCGACCCTAATGTTAGCAACAATTTTTGTCTTGGGCACAAAAGTACCTAGGTCTGCAGGCTGCACGAGAAGCACCCAAGCACAAAGTGGGAGAATCTCTTTTCGAGTTACAAGTCAAGCGAGCGGGCGAAGTTCTGTTGTCAGCAGCTGAGATCCATCTATAAAGATGATCGACGGTCACCGGGATTTTGGGGCTACCAAGTTGCCTGAGATTTAGCACAAAAGGTAGCACCCATAGTTCTAGACAGATCTGGGTCATCTGATCCAATTGGGACAGGTGGCAGCCAGTCAGCATTGCGGGGATCGATGTTTCAGGAGACAAGGGACCTCTCATTCATTGCAGCTGAAATCACCGATCAACAAAAGGCCGAGGACACCTTTGGAGCCGAGCCCACAGTCCTAGTGCTAGGTCACGTCAAGACAGCCTAAGAATGAAGGTAGCCCCCTTTTAAATAACGAATGCTACCTCAACCATTCATCTTAGGGACACACAGTGCACATCCATGCCATCTTGGCATTCGGGGGTTCGAGGGGTAAGCACTCCTCATCATTTCACATCTCGAAACCTCGAATCCCGAAGCGCCGAAAGCGCCCAGAATCGGGCCCATGGTTTTGGCACCCGGTCACAAAAGAACAAGCCTGAAGGAGGGGCGCTAATGTTTATCATTTGGCAAGGCAGGTCCCAAAGTGCTAAGAGCGATCTTAGCCATTCATCCCAGAGGAGCACATGGTGCACGATTAGGTTCTTCGTCTTTTCGCCCATTGCGATTTCGAAGCACAAGTAGCAGCTCTTTCATATCCGCGAAGCATGAAGTGTCGAAGACGTCTCGGACCCGAGCCCACAGTATCACCGAATTAATTCAGGACCATCAGATCAGTGGGGGGATGCGTTGCGACCGCTAGGCCCTCCCAGCATTTTGCCCATCGCGACTTTGAAGAGAAAGGACCTACTCCTTCCTATCCATGAACCCAAAAACGTCGAAATCACTCTGGAAGATAGGCATAGGGTCACGACCCGCGGTCACTTGAGGGAGTAGAAAGAGTTGTACAAAAAGGGCCAAAAGCATCGAGTTGAGTTTCAAAAGGGGGGCATTGTGTTCTCTAGATGCCATTTCGACGTGATCTAAATCCCGATACCTGCCTGAAACAAATGAAGAAAAGAGAGGGTGGTTGAAACCTCACCTCATGCATTAATTGCAAGGTATGGGTGTCCCAGCTAAAAGTCTACCTGGGATGGTCCTCTATACTGGTTCTTTCCATGAAAGCCATACCGAGTCCTCGACTTGCCAAGGAATCCTGCGCACACTAATTCAGGATTTAAGGGCTCAGCTACCCTCTGGTGTGAGCCATGCAGAATTAAGGTGGTGTATGAAAGAAGAGTGCAGGGCAGATTTGATTGAAGAGACCCCTCATCTTGAAAGGCTAGTAGGCCTTTTTCGGGCAAGTGGTTTGAGTATATATACTTAGTTTTGATATTTTTCAAACTATCGATGGTAGAGCGAAGCTCTCGATTATAAAGTTTTAACAGACACTCTAGTTCTCTGGTTATGCATCTATATGTAATATTTCTTGTTTAATGACAGACAATCTTGTCACCCCATCTAGTTTTCATCTCATACTGGGAGAGTTCGTGATCGACTGATTCGCGCGAATTATTTCAATTATGTTATGACAAAGGATTTATTGTTGCATTGTTGTATTCTCTGGTTTTCCGCATTTGAATGTAAGAAGATCTTGCGTTTAGATGTTTTCTCCTATGGCCTGTTAGAAACCTGATGTTTACAATAGACCTATGTTTTCCCTTATACAAGTCTTCCCCCTACTCACCCTTACTACAACTTACTGTCTGAAGTTTATCTAAGACCTCACTTGCCCATGCATGCCTGGCCTAGTTTCGGAGTTAGAACAACATTGTTTTGAGTTAACTTCCATTCGATCACCCCTTTTATAAACAAATCGTGACATAAACTGATGGGCATTGGGCTTTGCTCCTACTGCAATCCAGGAGTGACCTTCGTCGCCAACAAAAGGAACTCATAAAGAAAGCAATATATGATCAGTGTAAAGTTACTATGATGGTCTCTCATGGTTTCATTTTCTTGTTGATGTCCTTTTATCGTTGTCATTGATGGTTATAGGAACCATCTCAACTAGTTCTTTCCCCTCATTGGTTAATTGGTCGATGGCCTTCTTGAACCATTCTTTGATGTAAGTCTTCATTGGTGCCACATTGATTTCATGTCAGATTTTGATGTTGAACAACTCACCCTCCAAGTCTCTTAGATCAAGGGAAATACCATGTAAGGTTTCTTCAATGTATTGATTTTTTTACGGAGTAATCCACTAGCCATTTATCTTTGGCGTCCTCGTCATATTCAATTATACCATAAAAATTTTCGATTGACAATCCTTTAACAATCTCAACATGCTCATCGAATTGTTGTTTCATTAGGAACAACGAGTTGAGGATCAACTTGGGATATTGGAATTTGTTAGTGCTTCCAGCTAGGTCCACCTCTATGAGCCTTTTGAATAGCTCTTCCCTCCTTGATATGGCTTGGCTGCATGATTGAACAATGTTATTCAAGTTCTTAATCTTTTCTTTCCAACATGCATTTAACTGCTTGATCTAACTTGGAGAGGGAAGGTCCTCCTCTCTTCTCCTTAGCTCTGACATATATGAAACTTTAACACCAAAGGGTACCACGACGTCAAGGTAAAAACCTTCTTCATTTTTTAGGTTTGCCTGCAGATACTCATGGAAGGCATGCACCCTCAAGCCAAAAGAAATCATGTTCTTTGAAATATCCCAAGCTTATGTGATCATTGTCATCATCTTCTTGATATTAATATCCACATAGCTCATGGATGATGTGAGTAATCTTGAGGATTCTTTTAATTTAGTTGCTGGCGTGGTGGGTCCAACAATTGCCAAAGGGTTGGCAAGGAGTGGAAGAAGAATCAAGGTCTCTTCCAATTCCTTAATCCTTTCCTTTAACTTTATATTCTCTTCTTCGAGACCACCAATGGAGTGATCCAATGCATCGTCAGTTGCTCTATGGATTCTGGGAATATGGGAAAGCCTCATGTTTTTTAGGTTAACCTATGAATGAGATTTCCTTTTTTTATTCTTAACATCACTCTTCTCAATAATTGATTTTTTAGATTTGTTGTCAAAGACAACGCTCTGAAATACAAACGAATCTTCTTCATCGAAGGTATCATTCTCAACAATTTCCAACGACAGATTTTGGTGAGCTGTGCCTCCTGGATGATCAATGTTAGGAAATATTTTCTCGATGTTAGCCTCAAGCTACATATCTTCAAGGGAAAAATTGTTGATGTCATTTTTGACATGATGCTCCTCTTCCTCTTGTATAATATTCTTCCTCTTCTTCCTCAGAGGAAGTTTATGTGAGCTTTAAATTTTTCCTGGAGGGGGGTTCTTGTCTCCTCCTCTGCCTGAACTAGTGTTGATTACCTTCTTATATGGGTGGTCCACTGGATCATTTATCTAAGATGTTGTTGTCTTGGGAGTAACAATTGGGAATTGATAACTCTTCTCATTGGGACCCTTTCCCTTTTTCTTGTAGAATTCATTGGTACTAAGTATCGTCTCCAAGTCGCCAGTAGTGTGAGTAGGAGTTCCCAATCTATTATCACCTTCTTCTCCTAGAATAGAGTGGATACATGAATTGCTAAAACCCACTGTTAACATATGTTCCACAAAAATTCTGTTAGGGTCAAACCCTTTTATCTTTTCATCATACTTGAGATTCAAGTTGTGGAAGTGGTTTGCAAATACATCAATTTTGTTCATATTTCTGAATACAAAGTCCCCAATTTTCCAAGGCAAGGGTATGAACTTCTTTTTTCATTTCTCGTGAAAAAAGTGCAGCCATAAATGATATTAACTTGCAACTTCTGTAATAAACATTCTGTCGGATATATGGCATGGAAGAAAGGAGGGATTTTCTTTAGAGCCAAAAATCCTGATAACATTGTAGTTGTCCATTTGCTCCAAAGTCCCCTTTTTATCCAGGAATTTACTCACCCGAGCGGATATCCTTGGGGTATCTTTTCCGAACAACAATCCTTTAAAAAATGAGATAAAATTGTTGAAGACTTCATAAAAATGCAAGGAAGCTTTGTGCCTCCACAACGCTTGGTACCAAAAATTCACTGGATCAAATTCACAATTCACCTTCTTGCATATAGACAATTTAGGAAATTGACAGCAATGTGCTATCGCAAAAAAAAAATAAGAGGCCATAAATAATTTCTTATCCTTTTTATACCGAGTCAGTTGGGAAGAGATTTCAATGGAAATCAACTTCCCCCAATAAAAAATGGTCTTCTCCTTGATAGTAAAATATAAGTTGTAAATAATCATGCGGGAAATGCTAGCAGTATTTTCTTGGCTAGTCACTCTGTTGTATAACCAAGCGATTTCCTGAGAGGGGTTTTTGAACAAGTTGACGTGCAACCTAGTAATATCTTCAGTGATGGTTGCAGGATTCCCCAAGAATTTAGGTAAGAGGTCCAGGGCGTTCTCATGATTTCTCAAGAAGTCCATGCAATATTCACCTTTGAAAGTGAGTGTTGGCTCTAGGAGCTTTAAGATTTTGCGGAATACATGAGGTGACAGAGATATAGGAGAATGGGTTTGTAGTTGAATTATCCACTGACTTGGTATATATTTCTCATCGCACCAGGAGACCAGTTCCTTGTTGTTGAAAACCTCAGGAACACAATACTTGCATAATCAGGCAAAAACCTTCACACAAAGTTGATTTTGCCGAAAAATGATTGGACTCCCTTTTGGATGTCGGGGGATTGAGCTCATTTATTGCTTTAACTCTTTCAGGATCTATGTAAATACCTTCCTTGCATATAATGTGGCCTAGTAATTTACCTTGAGTTACAATGAACAAACAGTTCTTTGGATTTAGAGAGACACCATATAATCTATATCTTTCAAAAACTTTTCTCAAATGATGGATATGATCACCCCTTTCCTTTGAATGCACTATCGGGTCATCTTGATAGTCTGCCATAAATTTTACTATCAACCCGTTGAATGCATTATCCATGGCCCTTTGGAATTTAGCTCCAACATTCCTTAAACCAAATGGAATTCTAGCATAAGCATATGTCTCCCAAGGTGTGATAAATGACGTCTTTGCCCTATCTTACTCAACCACCAAGACTTGGTTATATCCAGAAAAACCATCCAACATGGACATGCAGGCCAATCCAGTAACTTGCTGGAGAAGGAACTCGATATTAGGTAAAGGAAAGTTATCCTTTTTGCTTTCTTTGTTAAGGTCTCTGAAGTAAACACACATCTGGATTTCCCCGTTCTTCTTTCTTATGATCACAGGATTTGAGAGCCAGTCAAAGTGCCTAATGGGATAAATTGTTCTTGCTTTCTTCAATTTCTCTAATTCAATATTTACCAGAGGCTTTAGTTTGGGATTCATCATCCTTATTTTTTGCTTTAAAGGCTTTTCTTCTTCCCTCAAATGAATGATATGTTGGAATATAGTTTTATCATAAGCTTTCAGATCATCATAGTTCCAAGCAAACACATCAATGTATTCTTTAAACAAGAACAAATATTGATCAATTTCCTCAGTGGTGCAATCAATTCCTAAATTGACATATTTTGGGGAACTGTCAGTTCCAATATTGAATTTTCTTGTTTCTTGCACCTTTCTAATTGAAACTTCTTCAAGGAGATTATTAGCATGATCATATTTTGAAAGAAGAGATTCAGATTGTATACAATCTTTAGGGACAATAGATGTGTGATCATATTTATCATCATCATCATTCAACAAAAAATTTCCCAGTTGTTCATCGTTCTCAAACACTTGCAAATATTCAATGTTATTGAGCACAGACGGTCATAATGCTTTTCTACTTGGAAAGACATTTTTCTTTGGACATTGTCCAGGTTTGACAATGAGGTTGCCGAGGCTAATGAATCTACCTTGTGATTCTTGTCTATGGGAATGAAAGAAATGTTGAAGGAACTAAAAGATTCCATCAATTCGTTAACCCTTTTGAAATATAACTTAAGTATTTCCTTTTTTATTTTATACCTCTGGGTAAAATGATTGATCACCAATTTTGAGTCGTTGGTTACAACTAGATGTTCTATTTTCATTTCTTATGCTAGGATCATCCTTTGAATCAAGGCTTCATATTTTTCTTCGTTATTAGTGCATGAAAATTCCAATCTAATAGCATGTAGATGCACAACCTTTTTTGGGCTCATAAGAACAATCCCAACTCTATTCCCGGAATTTGAACAAGCTCCATTGAATGACATCCTCCAATAGCCTTCAAACATACAGTCTTGGTTCTCTGTGTCTTGAAATTGCTCTAGGATTTCATTATGCTCTATGTCTAGGATAACATAGTTTCCAATCTTAGCATCTATATAATCCTCCATGAATTCATTGTCCTTCTTCTTGAAAGATAAGGGTTTTCTAGGTTCACGGGGCACTTTAATCATTGATCCTTCTTTGTCTGGCAACATCATACAACTTCCATCGTTCATTATATATCCCCCGATAATATACGTCCAATATCTTCCCAACACTACTCCATATGTCGTAGGAAGGTCTACCACAATAATGTTGAAAATTGTGATAATATGGGGGGTTGTCATAATCCAAGCATAAAAGTCCTTGATCTCACCATAAGCTACTAGTTTTCTAGAATCAATTGTGTATATGCTTTCACTGGTTTCATAATACTTGGTGCAATTCATGCTTAATGCCTCCATGACTGCCAATGGAATGATATTTTTGATTGCGCCAGTGTCAACTAAGCAATTGTGAAGTGCAACATCATGATTTTCAATTGAAATATAAAAGGGAGGAATTTTACCTCTCAACTTAGCGGTTGGTTGGTTCTGACCTTGTTGTGAACTGGTAACAACAACTTCTACTCTCTTAGATGGATCATCCAATAATTTCAAAATGTTTTGTCTTTGCTGGGGAATCTTCACCACTTCTGTAAAAGAAAAATGTATCCTTAATTTACTTAAGTCCTCTATGACATTATATGTCATTTGAGTGGAGTTTGACATCAAGTGTTGCCTTTAACTTCCATTTCTATCCATCACTTTCTCACTTGAAACTTTTTCACTTGCTTTTTATTTTTATTTTTGTTTTTGTTTTTCCTTGTTAGAGTCACCTTTATTCTTGGGTCTATTTACAAATCCTCTTGTCTGGGAAAAATTTTCTTGCGAGTTGGGATCGTCATCACCATCCTCAAATATAAACTTGGACGTCTCGCACCCATCCATCTGTACAGTTTCAGAGCTTTCATCAGGTGAGTAATAATTCTCTTCATCAACCATTTTATCATCATATATATCGTCCAAAACAATTGCATTAGGGGTTGGTTGTCTGGGGACCCTTAGCCTCTGTGTATTATTCATATTTTAAAACCTTACTCTGTTTTCTTGGGGAGGATTACTTCTTTACTCTGGGAT
>JASDQU010504150.1:0-16190 GCA_032191745.1 Picea mariana | reverse complement strand
AACTCTCATTTTCCCTTCATGTAAAGGGGTCATATATCATGGACTTTTCTAGCAAGAGGAACTTGGGAGGAGGATTGTGATATCCAAATCTCAAGTTCCAATTAGACAAATGTAATGTAGTTATGCATATTTGTAGCAAAAGATAGTGTAATTCACCATATGCTTCCATGGTTAAGTTGTGATCATTTTTTTTATTGAATTTGAATTCAATTTAATTATTCTTGTTATTATATTTGATTGATGTCAAGTAGATTAATAAACGAATAATTGTGAATTTTGTTTTTTGTGTAAACATGGAGAAGTAGAGTGTTAGAATAGAAATGTGTAGTTCAATTTCTAAACAAAGTTGTTAATTAAGTCATATGTTCTTACTCATTTATTACATCTTTTTTTTTTTTTTCTTTATAATTTTGTTTTTGCACACAATCACCTATCATATTAATGTATCTGTAAGGTATCATATATAATATATTATGCAGAAATAGGAATGTTTAACAAATATCAAGGAACAAAATATTGAGAGAGCAATACCAGAACTAATACAAAAAATAATACCTTTATTCAAAGAAAGAAATGTTCGCTTGCCTCTTCAAGAGGGAAACCTCCAGCAGAGCAAAGCTCTATTACAATACTTTCTCTAGATAAGATTTCTCATACCTCCTACTCTTATTTATACTAATTCTATCTTCTAAAGAACGTTCTAGAGGAAGATCTTTCTAGAAGTGGAAGCTTCTATTAGGTCTTCTTACATCGACTTGTTCTCATTTATTTAATAGGCCTTATTAACGAATTTAGACCTTTATTACTGTTGATTCTTGAATCTATCAGGACCGAAACGACAACCTCATGAGGATATAAATCCCCCTGCGTTTTTATAGAGGTGGTACTCCTCTTTTACTTTGGATTTTCATGGGACTTCGGGTCTTCAAAATATGGAACTTCACAAAAAGTCCGTCGTGGTAATCAAAGAAATAATAAAATAATAGGAAATAAAATGTTTTGTTTTTTGTTTAAAGAAGGTTCCTGAGAAAGGACCACGAATCACACAATACATATATTAAATCAAAATAGGCAAAATTTCCTCACATCCATCATAGTTTAACTTAAGATTTTTTATCATATAAAAATAAAAAAAAAGGTGGTCGGCATGCATAAGAGAACTTTAACAGAGTGGAAACATGGGTATCTCAAATAAATATAATGATAGATCAACCCAAATACTTTATATTCTGAAAACAGGGTTACAAAGTATAGTCGAGATTGTTCCCAAAATATCTCTCTTGAAATTTCAAAAAAATAAATAGTTTATTACATATTCTTCGAAATTTAAAATATGTTTGTCATAAAGAATGGGATTGGGGCTCTCACGGACCATAAAGAAAATACATACAATAATTAATCTTGCAGAAGGAGGAAGGTGGGAGAAAGTGGAACAACAAGACCTAGAAAGAAGAAAATAAGAAGTTATCAGTCTTTGGTTAGACCTTTCTAGTGAAAGAGGTGGAATAGTTGGATGAAGGAACTCATAAAGAAAGCAACATATGATTAGTGTAAACTTACTATGATGGTCTCTCATGGTTTCATTTGCTTGTTGATGTCCTTTTATCGTTTTCATTGACGGTTATAGGAACCGTCTCAACTACTTCTTTCCCCTCATTGGTTAATTGGTCGATGGCCTTCTTGAACCATTCTTCGATGTAAGTCTTCATTGGTGCCACATTGATTTCATGTCAGATTCTGATGTTGAACAACTCACCCTCCAAGTCTCTCAGATCAAGGGAAATGCCATGTAAGGTTTCTTCAATGTCTTGATTTTTTTACGGAGTAATCCACTAGCCATTTATCTTTGGCGTCCTCGTCATATTCAATTATACCATAAAATTTTTCGATTGGCAATCCTTTAACAATCTCAACATGCTCATCGAATTGTTGTTTCATTAGGAACAACGAGTTGAGGATCAACTTGGGATATTGGAATTTGTTAGTGCTTCCGGCTAGGTCCACCTCTATGAGCCTTTTGAATAGCTCTTCCCTCCTTGATATGGCTTGGCTGCATGATTGAACAATGTTATTCAAGTTCTTAATCTTTTCTTTCCAACATGCATTTAACTTCTTGATCTGAATTGGAGAGGGAAGGTCCTCCTTTGTTCTCCTTAGCTCTGACATATATGAAACTTTAACACCAAAGGGTACCACGACATCAAGGTAAAAACCTTCTTCATTTTTTAGGTTTTCCTGCAGATACTCGTGGAAGGCATGCGCCCTCAAGCCAAAATACATCATGTTCTTTGAAATATCACAAGATTATGTGATCATTGTCATTCTCTTCTTGATATTAATCTTCACATAGCTCATGGATGATGTGAGTAAGCTTGAGGATCCTTTTAATTTAGCTGCAGGCGTGGTGGGTCCAACAATTTCCCAAGGGCTGGCAAGGAGTGGAAGAAGAATCAAGGTCTCTTCCAATTCCTTAACCCTTTCCTTTAACTTTATATTCTCTTCTTCGAGACCACCAATGGAGTCGTCCAATGCATCGTCGGTTTCTCTATGGATTCTGGAAATATGGGAACGTCGCATGTTTTTTAGGTTAACCTATGAATGAGATTTCCCCTTTTTATTCTTCACATCACTCTTCTCAATAATTGATTTGTTAGATTCGCTTTCAAAGACAACGCTCTGAAATACAAACGAATCTTCTTCATCGAATGTCTCATTCTCAACAATTTCCAACGACAGATTTTGGTGAGTCGTGCCTCCTGGATGATCAATGTTAGGAAATATTTTCTCGATGTCAACCTCAAGCTACATATCTTCAAGGGAAAAATTGTTTATGTCATTTTCGACACGATGCTCCTCTTCCTCTTGTATAATATTCTTCCTCTTCTTCCTCAGAGGAAGTTTATGTGAGCTTTAAATTTTTCTTGGAGGGGGGTTCTTGTCTCCTCCTCTGCCTGAACTAGTGTTGATTACCTTCTTAGATGGGTGGGCCGCTGGAGCATTTCTCTAAGATGTTGTTGTCTTGGGAGTAACAATTGGGGATTGATAACTCTTCTTGTTGGGACCCTTTCTCTTTTTCTTGAGGAATTCATTGGTACTGAGTACCGTCTCCAAGTCGCCAGTAGTGTGAGTAGGAGTTCCCAATCTATTATCACCTTCTTCTCCTAGAATAGAGTGGATACATGAATTGCTAAAACCCACTGTTAACATATGTTCCACAAAAATTCTGTTAGGGTCAAACCCTTTTATCTTTTCATCATACTTGAGATTCAAGTTGTGGAAGTGGTTTGCAAATTCATCAATTTTGTTCATATTTCTTAATACAAAGTCCCCAATTTTCCAAGGCAAGGGTATGAACTTCTTTTTTGATTTCTCGTGAAAAAAGTGCAGCCATAAATGATATTAACTTGCAACTTCTGTAATAAACATTTTGTCGGATATATGGCATGGAAGAAAGGAGGGATTTTCTTTAGAGCCAAAAATACTGATAAAATTGTAGTTGTCCATTTGCTCCAAAGTCCCCTTTTTATCCAGGAATTTACTCACCCAAGTGGATATCCTTGGGGTATCTTTTCTGAACAACAATCCTTTAAAAAATGAGATAAAATTGTTGAAGACTTCATAAAAATGCAAGGAAGCTTTGTGCCTCCACAACGCTTGGTACCAAAAATTCACTGGATCAAATTCACAATTCACCTTCTTGCATATAGACAATTTAGGAAATTGACAGCAATGTGCTATCGCGAAAACAAAATAAGAGGCCATAAATAATTTCTTATCCTTTTTATACCGAGTCAGTTGGGAAGAGATTTCAATGGAAATCAACTTCCCCCAATAAAAAATGGTCTTCTCCTTGACAGTAAAATATAAGATGTAAATAATCATGCGGGAAATGCTGGCAGTATTTTCTTGGCCAGTCACTCTGGTGTATAACCAAGCGATTTCCCAAGAGGGGGTTTTGAGCAAGTTGACTTGCAACCTAGTAATATCTTTAGTGATGGTTGCAGGATTCTCCAAGAATTTAGGTAAGAGGTCCAGGGCGCTGTCATAATTTCTCAAGAAGTCCATGCAATATTCACCTTTGAAAGTGAGTGTTGGCTCTAGGAGCTTTAAGATTTTGCGGAATACTTGAGTTGACAGAGATATAGGAGAATGGTTTTGTAGTTGAATTATCTGTTGACTTGGTATATATTTCTCGTCGCACCAGGAGACGAGTTCCTTGTTGTAGAAAACCTCAGGAACACAACCTGCACGAGCAATTCTGGAGGTCCAAATTACTTCCTTTTGAGCGGACGAAGATGAATAGTAAGAGTAGGCTCTAGACCAGTGAAAGTTATGGTCCTCATGTCCAAAAGTGTTCAAAGTATCTCTGCAGAACTGATGTCGATTTGTTGTTTCCATAAGTTGATGAGAGCATTCTTTTAATCCAGATAATATTAGAAATGAGCGCTTGGGAGAGATAATATAATCTTCCGCAAATCATGATTTAATGCGACTTAATGAGAAATCTCCTTGAGCCCTTCTCTTATTAATGACAATCTTTACATAACCTACATGTTGAGTTGTTAGCATTAAACCATACTAAATACATGTTGGGAAAAGTGTGAAGGTGGTGGGGACGGACGAGAGCACTTAGGATTTGGGAAATTTTGTGAACCATCCAACCCGAGAACCTGCAAACTCGTGGTTGCGAAAGGTCAAAAATTGGATAAGTTTTGTAATGAAATCAATCGAACTCAATACAAGACATATGATATACTTAGGGCTCAGGCAGTCCGATGGTCAAAATGTATTTTGTGGATCTTTTGTGTACAAACTGTATATCGTGGAACATGGGATATGAAAGCTTTGAACACGTGAACCTGCAACTGCAAAAATGGATAAGTATAGAATGATGTGGTGGTCGGTCGGACTCGTGATATGGGAGTATGGATGAAGATGAGGATTCGTGAGTCTGCCAACCCATGAACTCACCATTTTCGAAAAAATGATTAAGTATAGTAACTAGAAAGGGAGAATAGAAGTGAGAAAATAAAAGGAGAATTTGGGTAACTATAGAAGAGGGGAAAGAAATGGACTAAAGGAAATGGGAAAATAGAAAAGGGGAGGGAAATCACAGAAGCAGAAAATGATCTCAACAATTGGCTCCAATTGTGGGATCATAACCCCCAGTGGGTTGTCAAGAATCCAGAATCTTTATGACTAGGTGCTTCTGTCCGTTGGGCTATGGAGTTAGAGGTAAGGATATACAAACTGCAAAAATAAAATTATGTACAATTAGAATGAGAAAGTCTTAGGAGAAAAAACCTTTCAAATGTTGTCTGTTGATAAAAAGCATTAGTATTTTTCCCTTCATGTCTTGAAGCATATAGGAGTTAAAACCCGAGATATTTTCGATGATATATGGCCCAATCCATAGTTCTTCGAAATTTGTATGCATCGATGGTTTCTCCTTGGCCTTGTTCCAAAGTAACACCAGCTCTCCCTTCTAGAAATTTTTTACAGTTGTGCTCTGATCAAAATATATTTTGACACTTTGTTGCCTCTAAGAAGTTTGATTCAGGGCTTTGCTTCGTTCTTCTTCAAATTTTAACAATTGGTTGATCCTCCTTTGAATAGGTGAACTCTCTTCTGTATCTTCGGTATTAACTACAGAAATTAATGCATTAAGCTCGAGGATGATTGGCATTTTTTCTTCCTTACCATAAACCAATGTATAAGGGGACATCCCAGTGATGTCTTTTGGAGTCGTTCTACTTGCCCACAATGCATCAATCAGCTTCATATGCCAATTCTTTTGTTTCTTTTCAATGGTTTTCTTCAGTATCTGAACCAATGTTTTGTTTGTAGATTCAGCAAGGCCATTGCCTTGTGGATAATAATTCGATGATTGACCTATGATAATTCCATATTCTCCACAAAACTCTGTAAACTTTAAGTTGATGAAAATCGAACCATTATCCGTGATAAATTTATTTGGGACACCAAATCTCGACAAAATATTATCTTTAAGGAACTTAATTAGCTCTTCAAAATCAACCTTCTTCAATGCCACTGCTTCTGGCCACTTCATCAAATAATCTGTGGCAGTGACAATGTACTTATGTCCCTTTCTAGACTTCGGGTTAATTGGCCTGACAACATCAAGTCCCCATTGGGAGAATGGTTGTTCAAAAATTATAGGTTGCAAAGGCATCGCGGATCTCTTCATTTTCCTGAAAATTGTTGACACGATATACATTTCCTTATTGTGGCATATGAATCTCTGAAAATTGATGGCCAATATAATTTGACTCTTATTATCTTGTGAGTGGTGGTAGTAGGTGCAAATTTTCCACCGCATATTCCTTCATGGAATTCTCTTATTATTTCGTGGGCTTGATTTTCATCAATGCACCTCAATAGTATACCATCATAATTTCTTCTGAACAATATGTAAGCAATCAACACATATTGATTCACCTTCGTATTCAATATTCTTTGCTCCTTTGGGTTCATGGTGATAGGAAACTGCCAAACCTTAAGTAGAATATAATATCTCCATACCTTTTTGATTCATCTAATGGTTCTCCCACCGAAATTGAAATCATTCCATCAACCGAATCTCCGTTCACAATGAGCTTGCATAAACCTTGTTCTTTGATATATTTTAAAGGTTTAATATCGATATCATATTCTTGTATCTTTTCCAACCAATTAGCCCATTTTCCTTCTCTCAATTGTTGTTTTAGAAGCATATTTACTAGTGATGAGGGAACATAAGCAATAACATGGGAGTTCAATATGTATGTATGGAAGTGCGCCACTACTTTTACAAGAGCCAAGGCTTGCTTTTCCAATTCTGGGTACCTCAATTCATAGTCATGTAAGGTTTTTCTCATGAAACTGATTGGGAGTTCTTCATCTTTGGTATTCTTCTGAGTAATAACAAATGCAACAACAGTCTATGTAGCAAAGGAATAGATGATGAAATCCCTTTGAAAATCTGGACTAATAAGGACTGGAGTTGTGGTGATTTCTCCTTTGATGTTATTGAATGCCTCTTGAGTATTTGTTGTCCATTCGAACCTCTGCTCCTTTTTCAGCAAAAAGTTGATTGGCTTTACAATACTTGCATAATCAGGCACAAACCTTCACACAAAGTTGATCTTGCCAAAAAATGATTGGACTCCCTTTTTGGATGTCGGGGGATTGAGCTCATTTATTGCTTTAACTCTTTTAGGATCTATGTAAATCCCTTGCTTGCATACAATGTGGCCTAGTAATTTACCTTGAGTTACACCGAACAGACACTTCTTTGGATTTAGAGAGACACCATATAATCTACATCTTTCAAAAACTTTTCTCAAATGATGGATATGATCACCCCTTTCCTTTGAATGCACTGTCGGGTCATCTTGATAGTCTACCATAAATTTTCCTATCAACCCGTTGAATGCATGATCCATGTCCCTTTGGAATTTAGCTCCAACATTCCTTAAACCAAATGGAATTCTAGCATAAGCATATGTCTCCCAAGGTGTGATAAATTACGTCTTTTCCCTATCTTACTCAACCACCAAGACTTGGTTATATCCAGAAAAACCATCCAACATGGACATGCAGGCCGATCCAGTAACTTGCTGGAGAAGGAACTCCATATTAGGTAAAGGAAAGTTATTCTTTATGCTTTCTTTGTTAAGGTCTCTGAAGTAAACACACATCTGGATTTCCCTGGTCTTCTTTCTTATGATCACAGGATTTGAGAGCCAGTTGGAGTGCCTAATGGGATAAATTGTTCTTGTTTTCTACAATTTCTCTAATTCAATATTTACCAGAGGCTTCAGTTTGGGATTCATCATCCTTATTTTTTTCTTTAAAGGCTTTGCTTCTTCCCTTAAACGAATGATATGTTGGAATATAGTTTTACGTAAGCTTTCAGATCATCATAGTTCCAAGCGAACACATCAATGTATTATTTAAACAAGGAAAAATATTGATCAATTTCCTCAGTGGTGCAATCAATTCCCAAATTGACATATTTTGGGGAACTGTCAGTTCCAATATTGAATTTTCTTGTTTCTTGCACCTTTCTAATTGAAACTTCTTCAAGGAGATTATTAGCATGATCATATTTTGAAAAAAGAGATTCAGATTGTATACAATCTTTAGGGACAATAGATGTGTGATCATCTTTATCATCATCATCATTCAACAAAAAAATTCCCAGTTGTTCATCGTTCTCAAACACTTGCAAATATTCAATGTTATCGGGCACAGATGGTTGGAATTCTTTTCTACTTGGAAAGACGTTTTTCTTTGGACATTGTTCAGGTTTGACAATGAGGTTGTCGAGGCTAATGAATCTACCTTGTGATTCTTGTCTATGGGAATGAAAGAAATGTTGAAGGAACTAAAAGACTCCATCAATTCGTTAACCCTTTTGAAATAAAACTTAAGTATTTCCTTTTTTATTTTATACCTCTGGGTAAATTGATTGATCACTAATTTTGAGTCGTTGGTTACAACTAGATGTTCTATTTTCATTTCTTATGCTAGGATCATCCCTTGAATGAAGGCCATATATTTTTCTTCGTTATTAGTGCATGAAAATTCCAATCTAATATCATGCAGATGCACAACCTTTTTTGGGCTCATAAGAAAAATCCCAACTCTATTCCCGAAATTTGAACAAGCTCCATTGAACGACATCCTCCAATAGCCTTCAAACATACATTCTTGGTTCTCTGTGTCTTGAAATTGCTCTAGTATTTCATTATGCTCTATGTCTAGGGTAGCATAGTTTCCAATCTTAGCATCTATATAATCCTCCATCAATTCATTGTCCTTCTTCTTGAAAGATAAGAGTTTTCTAGGTTCACGGGGCACTTTAATCATTGATCCTTCTTTGTCTAGCAACATCATACAACTTCCATCGTTCATTATATATCCCCCAATAATATATGTCCAATATCTTCCCAACACTACTCCATATGCCATAGGAAGTTCTACCACAATAATGTTGAAAATTGTGATAATATGGGGGGTTGTCGTAATCCAAGCATAAAAGTCCTTGATCTCGCCATAAGCTGGTACTTTTCTAGAATCAATTGTGTATATGCTTTCACCGGTTTTATAATACTTGGTGCAATTCATGCTTAATGCCTCCATGACCGCCAATGGCATGATATTTTTGGTTGCGCCAGTGTCAACTAAGCAGTTGTGAAGTGCAACATCATGATTTTCAATTGAAATATAAATGGGAGGAATTTTACCTCTCAACTTAGCGGTTGGTTGGTTCTGACCTTGTTATGGACTGGTAACAACAACTTCTACTCTCTTAGATGGATCATCCAATAATTTCAAAATGTTCTGTCTTTGCTGGGGAATCTTCACCACTTCTATAAAAGAAAAATTTATCCTTAATTTACTTAAGTTCTCTACGACATTATATGTCGTTTGAGTGGAATTTGACATCAAGTGTTGCCTTTTACTTCCATTTCCATCCATCACTTTCTCACTTGAAACTTTTTCACTTGCTTTTTATTTTTATTTTTGTTTTTGTTTTTCCTTGTTAGAGTCACCTTTATTCTTGGGTCTATTTACAAATCTTCTTGTCTAGGCGAAATTTTCTTGTGAGTTGGGATCGTCGTTGCCATCCTCAAATATAAACATGGACGTCTCACACCCGTCCATCTGTACAGTTTCAGAGCTTTCATCAGGTGAGTAATAATTCTCTTGCTCAACCATTTTATCATCATATATATCGTCCAAAACAACTACATTAGGGGTTGGTTGTCTGGGGACCCTTAGCCTCTGTGTATTATTCATATTTTAAAACCTTACTCTGTTTTCTTGGGGAGGATTACTTCTTTACTCTGGGATCGACATCCTTGGATTTTCCACATAATTATCTCTCCTTCTAAGTTTGGTTATCTCATTCTTCATTTGCTTGATAGTTCTATTCATTTGTGCATTTTCAATTCTCTGCTTAGTTTCTTGTGCCGCCACAGGGTCTACCTTCACGTCTGGTATGGTTCCCTTGAAATGTTCTCCTCCCATTGTTTGGTTCTGAGCCAGTCTTGGCTTTAATTATTTGCTCTTTCTTGAATTGGAGGCTCATCGATTATCTATACTTAATTCTCCAAGATGCCTTTATAATTTTCCTAGTATAATGTCGAGGTCTACACCCATTTCTATCATGATTTCTTCCATCTCAGTAGCTTTGGTCATTGCCTCCTCCAAGGTATCCATTTGGGAATTCCTGATAACATATTTCACATTTGTTTCATCACATTTTTATAACAACCAAGTACAACTGGGTCATTTGGTCTTTTATCTTCTGGAATCTTACTCAAGGTTTTATTGAACTTGAGATTAAAGTCTCATATTCTTTCATTCTTCCTCAAACCAATTTGGGTGAAATCAGCAAGAAGGGTATGATAAGCAATCAGAGGGGAGAAAATAGTTAGGAACATGGGCTCGAGGTCATTAAAGGAGCGAATCGATCTACTAGGTAATGTTGTATACCATTCATATGCTCTTACTTATAGGGTTTGCAGAAATAACCTTACCATGACATCATCATACTGAACACGGTGAAAATCACAAACATCAAGGAACAAATGAAGATGCCTTTTTGCATCAATTTCTCCATCTCCAGAAAATTCCTTTAAGGTGCCCTTAGGGAGAATAGGAAGATCATGTTGCTCACCTAGAATATTTAGAGGGGAATATCTTACCCTCCTCCGGTTTTCAAATCCTGGGATTCCTTGATTTATTGTAGCATCTCTTCCACCTCCTTGTCTCTTCTCATCTTGTGGTTGTTCATTTCTTTCTACCATATCTGCGTGACTTCCTCTTCTCGGAATACAAAGTTGCTTATTTTTACTTATGGTAATGGGTCCTTTGTATTCTTCCAACTTCAATCTTGACCATGTGCTTGTGCTTATCTAGCTAACCTTTGATTTCTTCAGTCTTGTTGCTCTTCTCTCCTTTATCTCCGAAGAGAAGAGAGACAAGACTGGCTTCACCCAAAGACTCTGAAAATCTTGCATGGATTTCTGGGCTTAACAAGTTATTATCACAAGTTTGTTAAGAATTATGGAAATATTGCGGCACCTCCCACTGCACTCCTTAAAAAGAATTCTTTCACTTGAACTCCAGCAGCTGCTCAGGCTTTTAAAACCTTGAATATGGCCATGTGCACCACTCTAATCCTGGCCTTTCTTTATTTCACAAAGACCTTTGTCCTAGAATGTGATGCTTCAGGGAAAGGAATTGGCATTGTCCTTATGAAAGAGGGTCGGACTTTGGCCTTTACCATCAAACAACTGTCTGAATGAAATTTGGGCAAATCAATCTATGAAAAGGAAATGTTGGCTATTCTACATGTCATTCATCTGTGGCACCCTTATCTATTGGGGCAACACTTCCAAATTAAGACAGATCATCAAAGCCTTAAGTATTTTGTGGAACATCGCATTTCCTCCCCAGGGAAACAAAAATGGGTGACTAAGCTCTTTGGATATGATTATGAGATCATTTACAAGAACGGAAAAGACAATGTGGTTATAGATGCACGTTCCCGAAAATATGAAGATGAAGGATCCCTTTTTTTTCTCTCCTTCATTGTACTAGATTGGCTCCAAGCCATTCGCCAGGAATGGCTACACAATCCCAAAAGTTTTCATCTGATACAACAATTGAAATCCAATTCTCCAGTTTCCCCAGGGTACTCTTGGCTCCATGATGAGCTTCAATACAAAGGCCATTTGTATTTAAGTAAACAGTCAAAACTTAAATCCACGGTACTTTTTGAGCTTCATGCTACACCCATAGTTGGGCACTCCAGGTTCACCAAAACCTATGACAGAGTCAAACGTTATTTTTTCTGGGATGGTATGAAACAAGATGTTCGTAATTTTGTAGCTGAATGTGATGTGTGTCAACGCAACAAGGGAGAAATAGTCAAATCTCCTGGCACACTACAACCGCTTCCGATTCCACCTTCTATTTGGAGGGATATCTCAAAAGATTTTATTACAATCTTACCTAAATCAGAAAATAAATTAGTCATCATGGTGGTAGTTGATCACCTTTCCAATTATGCTCATTTATGTGCTCTTCAACACCCATTTACAACATCCACTGTGGCTCAACTTTTCATGGATCAGTTCTTCAAGCTTCATGGCATGTTGCATTCTATTGTTTCTGATCGCGACCCAACTTTCACCAGCAATTTTTGGAAAGAATTGTTCAAGCTACAAGGAACCCAATTGCATCTCAGTAGAGATTATCATCCCTAGACTGATGGTCAAACTGAAGTTGTCAACAAGTGTTTGGAAACATATTTGAGGTGTTTTGCATCGAAAAAGAAAAATCATTGGGCTCAATGGTTACCCCTAACTGAATGGTGGTACAACACTTCATACCATACAACTACCTGCATCACTCCTTTTGAAGTGGTATATGAACAAAATCCACCTTCAGTTCTTTCATATTTACCAGGTGTCTCGAAGGTCCAGGAGGTTGACCAAACCCTTACAGTTCGAGAGGCTATCCTCCGTACCCTCAAAGAGAATTTGGTAATGGCCCAGAATCGCATGAAGCAACAACCAGATCAAGGTCTCTCTGAACGTCAATTTGCAGAAGGGGATTAGATGTTTCTTCGACTGCAACCTTACAAGCAAAATTCCCTCAAGGCCGATCATTGTCAGAAGATGGCACCCAAATTTTGTGGTCCTTATACCATTCTCAAGCATGTGGGACAAGTGGCCTATTAGTTAGCTTTGCCCAGTCATTCTAAGATACATCTTGTTTTTCATGTTTCATGCTTAAAGAAGGTGATTGGAACTAAGTGCCAAACTCAAACCAACCTTCCCGAGTTGGATGAAGAAGGATCCATTTGGATACAACCACAAGATGTTTTGGACCAGCGTGAGCATCGCCTGTGTTAGAAAACCATCAAGGAAGTGTTAGTCTAGTGGAAAGATACAACTCCAGCAAATGCCACTTGGGAACCATCTACCATTCTGCAGCAATTTCCACATGTCAAGCCTTGAGGACAAGGTTGTTTTTAAGGGGGAGGACATTTTAGGTACCTAACCCCCCACGTAGGTAAAACAATATATTAAGATTTAATAAAGGTCAATATTAATAAGGCCTTGCAATAAGATAGAATAAGTCGAATGTAAGAAAACCTAATAGATGCTTCTACTTCTAGAAGGATCTTCCTCTAGATGGTTCTTTTGATAGACATATTTAGTATAAATAGGACTCCAGGGTATGAGAACCCTAGCTTGGATATTATTGTAATAGAGTTATGCTCGACCGGAAGTTTCCCCCTCAAAGAGGAAAGTGAACATTTCTCTCAGAATCAAAGTGCTCTTTCTAGTGTTATTCTAATGTCATTTCAGTGTTATTGTGGTGTTGTTCTGGTTATATTGTTGTTTATCTTCTATTTTTAGCATTTTATCTCTATTTTGCATACTTTTTATATCTGGAATATTACAAAAAGGAAACAGAGGAACCCTCATTATTTATAGTCATAGTCACCTAAGAGTCCTTCAGGGATTCTATTAAGGAACAATACTACCCTGTTGGAAGTTATGACGACCTGTACACAAAATGGACCATGCTGCGGCAGGAAAGAGACCAAGTGGTGCCCGAGTTCACAAATATATTCCATACCTTGCACACCAAGTTGGGTATCAAATATTTTGAGCGACATCTGGCGCTCAAGTATCGCGGCGGTCTACATATATACATCCAGGCCGAAATGGATTTTATTGACATCTCATCCTTGGCGCGGCCTACCGATATGTCGTCAAAATTGAGCAAAAGCTCAAACAAAAGACTCAACAATTTGGGTATGGGAACCCCTCACACCAAAAGCTAGGAAAGGGTGGCCCCAACCTGAAGAAAAAAGGACAGAGCAAATATGGAAAGCCTCATGACAACCAGTCCAAGCCACAAGAAAAGAAGGACACTGGGAAGACAAAGAAAGATACTGGGAAGTGGTGCGACTTCCATAAGATCCCCTGGCATAACATTGTTGATTGTCGTTTGAAGAAGTCGCTGGTGGCTGAGGTGAAAGCCTTTGAATCAGATGTGAGTTCCGAATCTGAGTTAGAACCAAAAATGGGGAGACGAATCATAGACGTAGAACCCAGTGCTACCATTGCTACCACCAAGCTCCATCCCGGTGAACCAGATGAGCCAGAGGAAGGTGAGTGTCTTTTTCGTTCATAGATGTGGGTGAAGGGTACCCCACTACATTTCATCGTTGATAGCGGTATCTAGAAGAACCTCATCTCAGGAGAGGTTTTCAAGTCACTCACCCTGCTGACAACACTGCACCCACAACCCTACACAATCAGATGGCTCTGCCAAAGAAGTGACATCCACATCAACCAACAATGTCGCATGTCATAGGGCATCAATCCCCTCAAAGATGAGATATTGTGTGATGTTTCCCCTCTCAAAGTTTGTAATGTTATTTTGGGCTAACCATATTTATGGAAACATCATGTTGTATATGAGTCTAGGCCTCGCAATGTTATTATTACTTTGAACAAGAAATTGTACAAGATACCTGAGGCAGTCCCACCCAGTGCTATTTCCTTGATCTCTTCTAAGAAATGCAAAAAGGTCATCTCTTAGACATGGAAGTTTGTCTTCTTCATGATTCGCTCTCAGAATGAGCGAAAGATCACAACTACATCCAAGTTCTTCGCAGCCGACCTCTCCACACAGCAGAATCAAGTGGATAAGGTCGTGGAAGAATACTTAGATATCTTCTCCTCATCTACTGGGGTACCTTTGCACTGTCAGGTCAAGCACCCCATCGATCGGACCCCCGGCACACCACTTCCCAATGGACCAGTCTACCACCGCTCTATGTTAGAGAATGAAGTGATCAAGCTGCAGATCCAAGAACTACTCCATAAGGGGAACATCTGTCCCATCTCATGACCTTGCGGGAGCCCAATCATGTTGGTACATAATAAATATGGAACCTGCCAACTTTGCATTGATTATCGGGCCCTGAATAAAATCACAGTCATAAACTAGTTCTCGATTCCTCGAATCGATGACCTCCTTGATTAGCTCACAGGGGCCAAATACTCCAGTAAGATTGATCTGAAGTCTGGCTACCACCAGGTCCCAATAGAACAGACTGATCTATGGAAGACCGCCTTCAAGTCAAAGGAAGGTATTTTTGAATGGTTTGTCATGCCCTTTGGTTTGACAAACACACCAACCACTTTCATGAGTATGATGGACGATATTCTGCGACCATTCACCAATAATTTTGTAGTGTTGTATCTGGATGACATCCTCATTTACAGCAAGACTTGGGCAGAACACTTGCAGCATATTCAACTTGTTCTGCACACCCTACAGCAACACCAACTCTATGCCAACTTGGGAAAATTATCCTTCAGCATGGACAGGTTTCATTACCTGGGCTACATCATTGATCAGCATGACATACATGTGGATCTAGCCAAAATCCAAGTCATCTGTGACTAGCCAACCCCAACCACACTCACTGAGCTTCAAAGCTTCTTTGGCCTTGCCAATTTCTACCGCAGGTTTGTGTTGGGATTCTCCCATATTGCATGGGCCCTCAGCCAACTAACCAGGGGTGGTGGTAAGGAGAAATTTGTGTGGGGTCGGTCCCAACAACAAGCGTTCGATGATTTGAAGCAGTGCTTGTGCTCAGCCCCAGTACTTTCACTACCAGACTTGCAACAACCCTTTGAGATTGAGACAGATGCTTCAGACTATGTTGTGGGAATTGTTCTCACTCAGCACAACCACCTCGTGGCATATCATAGTGAGGCACTATCAGATGTTATCCATAAGTACCCTACTTACGACAAAGAAATGTACTCCATTGTGCAAGCCTGCCGCCAGTTGAGACATTACATTCTTGGGAAGGATACAGTCATCCACACTGATCATAGGCAACTACAGCTCATGTAGACACAAGGAAAATTACATAATGACCACCATCATAAGTGGTCCATGTACTTGCAGCAATTCCACCTCAACATCAAGTATAAAACGAGAAGCACCAACCACATCGTTGATTGCCTCAGCAGACTGCCAGTCACGGTACTCACCACAGTGCTAGAATCTTGCAGCCATGAGACCTCTGGATGGCCCCAACTCTATGAGACAGACCCGGACTTCACCACCACCTA
>JASDQU010504149.1:67481-78714 GCA_032191745.1 Picea mariana | reverse complement strand
GTTTCCTAAGTGCAGAAATGAAATCCTTCCATGATGGAAATACATTACCCACATTTTGTGTTCCTTTTTGCAGCTTGTTTTGCCACCAGATAAGAGCTATACCTGCAAGTCTCAACGATGCCAACTGGATTTGTGTGACCTCCTCCTTGATCTGTTGCACACTGCAGTATACCTCCATCTGCCTGATCCAGTTATCAAGTTTCTCTGCATTTACTTCACCATCATATATGGGCAACTCAAATTTTACATCAAGTTTTAACAATGGCATTTCATGTTTATTTTTAAGCACATTTTTATTTTCACTAGATTTAGAACTTGAACTTGAAGAAGAAGGAGGTGTTGATGGAGGTGAAGGAGGAATCTAAGGTTGGTCCTCTTCCTCTTCACTTTTTCCTTTTGAAGAATTACCCAAAACTGGACGCTTTTGTTCCAAGTAATCTTCGTACAAAACTTGCACCATCTCCGACATGGCAAAGAATGTTTTCCGAAAATCTTTCTCATCTTGAGAAATCCCTTCTTCCGATGCCATCTTCTCACTGTGAGAAGCTCTTCTTCTCAATCCAATTAATGAATTCTCTGCAACAAGCTCGCCTTCACCACGCTGTAGCTTTTCCCTGGTTAACATGCAAAACTCAAATCCAAACGTCAACTAGCTCTGATACCACTTTGATCCATCAGGATTTTTCGAATGACTTATGGTTGAGTTTTTAATTGCATGCATTAATTGACCATTGGGAAACTTAACGAAAGAACGAGAAAAGAAAATGAATTATACAGCCATTAACATATTTGCAAATCTGAAAAACAATAAGAAACAACAAACCATAATGCACAGGTTGATAATGGAGTTCGGCACAACTTTGCCTACGTCTCCGGGCCTTTTCTCTGTGGGGGAGGCTTCTTTATTTCTTTTCGAAAGCTTAATGGTGCATCATTACAATGCCGAATGGCTTCCAGACTGATCTGGTCATGTTTGCCCAGATCTCTAGAATCTTGCACAAAAGACGGCACACGAAACGGATGTCTGAAGCTCTCAGAAATGGTTCGACAGCATCTCCTTCTCAACGGTCTCCCTGCCTCAAACTAGCTTTGACTTGGCTTGCCTTAGCATCTCTGCTCTGAATTTCTCTCCAAAAAGCTCTCCCCTTGGCCTCAAAATGGCCTTGGTTAAATAGTGGGAGAGTTAGTTGTCCATCTCCAACTTCCTCCACGAATTTAGGCTCTAAAATTGCCCAATAACTCCCAAAAATGAGTTAATTACATTAATAAACCAAAAGTGGTTACAAAACCCACTTTTAAAACTAAATTATAGTTGAAAAACGGGCATAAGCCCCCCAAATCTGGGCGCGCGCACCTCCAAACAATCACATGAAGCTTCATGTGTCCACGCGCTAGCCCTTGGGCTATGCGTGGGCCACCCCAAACATTAGCACTTGGTCGTATTGGCATCCAAAGGGCCACAGGCTTAAACAATAACCGTAACATAACCGCGCCCAACTCCCGTGATGTGTAACGGTCACATAACATGCTACCATAGCACTGTGGGTCGGGGCTAAGCCCCGGCCCGACCACCCATCGCATATACAATTTAAATGAAATTAAATATAATATAACCCGCTCACATAACAAGTCACATCATGCGGTCTATTGGGCGGAGTGTTGTTGCGAAGGCGCAGTGTGGAAGAGGTTCGGGGTTCGAATCCCCCGGGCCCCAAAAACTTTTGACATAGCCCTCATTGGCTAAACCCGGGGTGCCACGTGGCAGCTCGTGATTGGGCCACGTGGCACCTTCACATCCAATCGATGCATGCCACGTGTCGACCGATGATTCGTTCACATCATCCAACTAGAAGATGCCACGTGTCCATCGTTGATTCACCCACGTCACCTGCCATGTCAGCGCGTCGTACGTCCCAGTTATCCATGCCACGTCATCTGACGTACGATGCTAACGTCATCTCGTGCCACGTGTCACCCTTCCAGTGGTGACATGTGTCACTTCAGGATTGGTCCAACTACGTGCCAAAAATGCTAAATCAGCCTGACACGTGGCACTCCCTGGAGCTGCCACGTGTCCTGTACGAAACCTGCCACATGTCAGCGTACGGACCTGCCACGTGTCCTGTACGGACTGTACGAACAGGGACAGTCAGCATCCAAAATTTTCTTTGTTTGGCTTGGCGGACAGAATGCGATATCTTCTTCATACGGACTCCATTTGACAAAGTAAATATACCACCGGAATCAGGAAGACGAGCCAGACGCAATGGTGTTGGTTTCGTCGGATTTCGAGCACTTTCATTTTTGAGCATTTTTCATGCCCTGACATGCTTCTGAATCCGATTTCGGATCACTCTAAGAAGAGATGTGACCGCTACTCGCATTCACAAGAAGATGATTACAATGAGGCTCTAGAGGCCTTTTTACAATAGACGAGAATGCCAAAAGTCATAAACATCCAAAAACCTAACCCGAGGAGATGAAGCGCCAAAAGTCATGTGGGCCTCGTTTGGATAAGTTAATACATCAACTTCTCAGGGTCGTAACTTTTGCATACGATCTCCGTTTTATGCGTGTGATAGCTCGTTGGAAAGGTATCGTCGAGGAGATTCATTTTGGGGGATCAATAATGCCTTCGGCTATCAATGAGAACCTCGATCTCAAAAAACCTTCATTTAGGCCCTCAAAATGGTCCCGAAAGTTAAAACCTGCTAAAAATAGTAAATTGCCAAAATGGCCAAAAAACTGTTTTGAGCCATTTGGAAATGGTGGGTGGCCATCAATATCCACTTGGATCAATTTTTTTTATTTTCCAAAGCTCTCGCAACTAAATTGATATGGAGGCTGCTAAAAACAAACAATATATGGACTGCTATAATCACCCATAAGTATATTCATCCAAATTTTGTAGACGACTGGGTGAGAAGTTCTGATAAAAAAATTAATAATGGATCTTTAATTTGGAAAGCAATGGTACAATGCTTTCTAGTAATTGGAGAAGGTCTAGCCTAGCTTATAGGCAATGGATCAAAGGTGAGAATGGGGGCAGATTTGTGGCCTGGAAGTGGCCAAAATCATACTCTTCCTTTTGATATCATTCAAGCTCTTCAAATCCAGGGATACTTCACCTTTGACCAAGTCGATGATCCAAGGGCATCTTCGTTTTGGAGACAAGAATGGCTTGACTTTAATCAAGTTTTATTGGATGAAAATCAAGCTTATGTCCGAAATAATTATATCTCGACTCTTCAAGCTTCTAGCATCAGGATGTAAGATAAGGAGGATGAAATTATTTGGAAGTTTATTGATCATGGAAAATACACTCCAAAACAAGGTTATATCCATCTCAGTGCCAACCTTTATCAAGAATCCCCCTGTTGGTAGTGGAAGGGCACGTGGAAGGTTAAGTGCCCTCTGAAAAGTAAAATTTTCATGTGTATTATCGAAAATAAGGTCCCTACTTGGGATGAAATGAAGAAATGACCGTTGGAAGGGAATGGGTGGTGTCCCTTATGCAAGAACTCAGAGGAGGATCTTTCACACCTCTTTATTTTCTCCCCCTACACAACTTCAGTTTGGAAGGAAATCTATGTTCTTACTAGTCATGGTTGTGTATGGAATGGTCAAAATGTGGAATCATCCTGGAAAACTTGGCTCTCTTCCCYAGAAAACAAGTCMTTTAAAGCCCTTCCCCTCATCATTTGTTGGGGGATTTTGCTRGMTAGAAATTCCTCCATTTTCTAAGGCAAAACCCCCCCTTCGAAACTAGTAGTTGCTCAAGGATCATGCATTATCAAATCCTTTCCTCAATCCAAAGATGAAAGTCCATTTAGAATAATCCATCCAAAACTAATAGATAAATATTACCCTTGAGCTTTCTTTGATGGAGCCTCTCAAAACCAAGGGCTCAACTGTGGAGGAGGGGCCATTCTCTACCTCTCAGATACTCATTTCTATAGAATAAAGATGGGACTTGGTTCTAGGTCAAACAACTATGCAGAATTGATGTCTTTAAAGCTTCTTTTATGTTTTGTTAAAGAAAAATATATTAATTCATTACAATTTTTTGGTGATTCATTGAATGTTGTAAATTGCACTAAAAAGACTCAAAATTTCCACAATATTATTTTGTTGCATGTAATTGAGGATATTTTCAGAATTTGGGCCACTTTCAACACATGTACCATTCAACATGTCTATAGAGAGCGAAACACAGAGGCAAATGCTTTGTCCAAGGATGGGCTATCTATGGATTATTGATGAATCTATTGAAGGCAACAACACATATTTCATACTAAAAACCTTCAACTAAATATGCATTTTCAATATAAAAATTAACAAACACTATGTACTTGTCTTTATTTCTGCGAAAGAATCAATAGATGTAATTTTGACTGTTATATCAACCAACTATTTTTGGAATATATATGTTGGTTTTTTGTCCTTTTTGGCAAAAGTTTTTGGACAACATGTTGTTAAGCATACTAAAAATACATTTTTTTAGCATGTATCTACATAATCTAACCTTATTTATTTTAATAATATTATGCTTTTATCCAATAAAAATAAATAAAAGAGAGCATCATCTCCATCTTAAAAGAGACTTGAAGAGGAAAAAACTAGAGTCTGGAATTGGAGAAGGAGATCAAATGTATTGGAAAAATTCTTGATAGCAATAAAATTCTTTCTCATTTTTATTTCAATTACTCTTTATTTTTAGTTTGATGTTATTTAACTCAATTATTATTTTTTAATGTAAGTTTTAAATTAAAATGGCATGGAAAACTCCTTCATATGCATCCATAAAGGACACCCCTGGTTGCATAGAAAGAGAAATCCATGAACCATTAAACTATAAGTAGAGTAAATGTATTTTAATTCATTTTTTTTATGCTTTCTTTAATTTTGTGTGCTATTTACCTTCAACAATGTGGTGTGCAAATTTCAAATTTTATTTCACAACTTACAAATTAATCATTTATTTATAAAGTTATTTTTTTTAAATGTAGAGTAAATGTATTTTAATTCATTTTTTTATTCTTCTTTAATTTTGTGTGCTATTTACCTTCAGCAATGTGGTGTGCAAATTTCAAATTTTATTTCACAACTTACAAATTAATCATTCATTTAAAAAGTTATTTTTTTTAAATATATCAAAACAAAGTATTGTTGCATAAAGGTTCAGATTTTAAAATTGAACATTTTAAAATTGAACATTTAAGTGTAACCTATTATTTCAACAAGTGGATATAGTAGATTATAATTTAATAATAAATATGCATTAATTGTAAGTCAATTTACAATGATTGTCATTATATAAACTCTAGTTTTCATTTATTTTCATAATCTACAAATTAACATTAAAAACAAGATTGTAATTGAACAAGAATCGAAATGAAGCATGAGCTACACAAATTGGTGTTTACATAAATGAGCACAACATATACAATGCATTACAACAATTATCAACTTTAGTAAACTGTAATTCCAACATGAATATGAATTGATTATAGAGAATGATTTGTATTTTCAATTTGCACGAAGTATTTGAGTCTTTTAGTTTAATTCCTTAAAAGTAATTTTTTTTGAAGTTAAATTTTGTTTTAAAGAAAATAAATTTATCTTTGTAATAACCCAACCATTGTTGATGTAAAACCCTACTCACTGTGGTGATGTTTTGTTGTTTTCTTAATATTGGACTTTCATCAAACAATTTATGATCATGCCCAAGACCCACTGTAAATTCCTCCTTGTAACTATTATAGCTTATTTTTGGTATAAGGATTTTTTCAAACACTTGGTTGTAGGCCCCAATGCATTGTAAGATACCTTCTATTGTTGTTGTTATAATTATGGACTTGTTGGTTTGTTTCTAAGTGTAGTTTTCAATAGAAAATACAAGGGTTTGTTTGCCCAGAATAATATCATTCATGACATGTAATTTGATAACAAGAAGATAGTCATAAAATGGACTTAATCAATCTATTACATCATATAAAGGAATTCCCAAAACCAAATCTGATTTGTTTAAAGAACCTTACCACATTACATAGATATGTATAGCTTTAAGAATACAATAGTAAAATAGTTGATGTAGATTGTTATTATGAGCTGGAACAATCTCTCCAATCTACAATATATTGCCCATAATGAAGGAAACAACCTCTACAGGGCATACGACTCCCAGCAAAGGAAGATGCACCGTACTGCCAACAAACTCAACCTCTATAAGTTGGAAGAGTTCAACCCCTTGATAACGAACTCGACCCCTCCATAAATAAAACAATTTGCTCAATGAGGTTATGGTCCTACCCACACAAAACTTGTTTGTTGTAAGAATAAAATCGATTTCTTCAAGAATAATATGATCTCAACAATTCCCCAATGTGATGTCAAAGATGGGAAATCAATCTCCAAGGAAAATAACTCAAATCTACAAAAAAATGTGTTCTCTATAAACCCTCGTTGTTGCAAAATGTGAATCAAACCCCTCAACAATGGATGCAAGTGAAATATATGAGTGATCTTCCCCACTAAATGGCTATGGTGAATCTCTCACCACCAAAACCTGATTAACTAGGGTGAAATCTTTCACAACCAAAACCAATCCAAACTAGGGTTTACTCCAAACCCCCAAAGGCTCCAAGAGCTCTCCCAATCAATCAAAATGATCATCAACATAATGATAGAAAATGAACCCCTATCTTTTCTTTATACCTATTTTCGCATTTTTCCTCCTCAAATGACTTTTTAATTCATCTTTAATATTTTTCTAAAATCAATTTATTAATTTATTAAACCTTTTTACTCCAAAAGTGATTTATTTGACTTTACAAACATTTTCAAATACTCAAAGTCACTTTTCATCACCCCAACCTTTCAACCTCTTCATCTCAATTCCAATTAACTATTACACTAAGGTGCCCCTCCTAGATAATTTATTAAAATGACAACCTTCGTGAAATCCATTAAATTACACTAAGTAATACTCTCAAATTACAAGAATGGTCGAAATGTAATGGAATTGAAATCTAACTACACATGGATGACCCTGATGATGAAAAATGATAAGAGAATCTCTTAAAGCATCATATAACTCCTCCAAACTATCCAAAATCATTGTTAATCTCAAATTACCCCTTGGTCAAGCTAACATAAACCCATAAGGTCACCTCCAATTACAGAGCAAGGGAATCCAAAAATGGAGACATTATAGTCCTCCCTTCCCAATTATTATTTGTCCTCAAGCAATGTCATCACAACCCTACAATCAATAAAGTAAACCAAACTGAAATTGAGAATGATCCTAGGGTCCCAAACCAACCCCTATGATCAAAGCAATGTCTTGCAAGGTACTAACACAAAAGACCTTATGAAGGCCATTGATCAAGAGATCAATCAAAGGTTGTATAGGCTCAGCCCATCCCACATAGAATCTTCCTCCTAGGAAGCCAATCCAATTCTCTATAAAAATGTACTCCTAATAAAAAAAATTACTCCCATCTATACCAATTGTCAAACTATCAACCCATGAAATCCCAAGGTCCCAAGCTAGCCTCAAAAGAAACCCACCATGTTGATGATGCACCACTCTGATCATAAGTGGTTGGCCCTCATGCCCAAACTACAATCTCCACTCATGGAACCCCAATATGCAATGTTCAAAAGACTCAACCCCACTACTATGGATCATATCTTGCAAACACGCCTCAATGGAATCAAAGTATGCAATTCCATTGTCATACTCAATCTTGGGTATCAACAAAGAAAAATTATCCTGCCATATAGCATGTACCCCATAATCTCCTCTCAAAACATCCCAAAAATGAAACAAACCAATCATATGAGTTCCTAAAACCCACATCCAAACTAGAAATCCACCATCCCTCAAACTGATAGACTCCCACAATGTTATATTAATAACCACTAGAAACCTAATATGCCAAGTGTCACATGAAACCAATGGAAACAAGGTACTAGGAGTGAACTCTATGCTCACTAATTTACATAACCCTTACCAAGATATATTGTAAAATGTGTTGTCTCAAACATTGTCAAAGTGCTCAAGCTACCCATGGAGTCTAGACACCTCTCTAAAAAATAGCATTAATATCTATGGACTCACAAATAAATGTGTCAACTTGTTCCACCGACAATCAATGAATTAATTACAATCCCTTCCATACACCTCTAACTCATTCCACTGACAAGTCATGCACTCCCTCACATGTCTCAACACAACATCCTTGAGGCCCTTCCATGAAAAACTCTCTCTAATCTACTAGTAAGTCCCAAAGTACCCATGATGTTCTACTAAGGCATATCATGCATAACCTTCATGATCTCCTCTCTAAGTGGGGACTCTTGCAACAAGTAATATATGATACCTTTGTAGTAGATGATGTCATCCACCACTCTATACTTGTCATCTTAAATGTAAACATCCATCAACTCGCAAGCAAACTAGTCCTTGGAATATTCCACCAAAAGGTGGGACTTCCAATCAGCTAAAAACCCCTTAAGCCAACCAAATGTGTCATGGATATCTTCCTGATGTGTTTATACATCATGCACACTTCTCACATGGCCACAATATAAAACATTTATCATGTCAAGCTCCCTATCCCTATCCTAATGACAACCCAATATCAATCTTTGGAGAGCACTATATCCCATGCCTAAATATGCTCTCCATAATACCCCATGTCTCATCTTATTATCTCTAATGATCCTCCCAAATCTTGTTGTATATGAGAAGATCATCAAAGAACAAAAACATAAACCCCTGTAACTACAGTGTCACAATGGAGTTCATGCAAGACTAAAAGGTGACAAATGTGCTAATCAACCCCAATGGCATGACCAAGAATTCATAGTGCCCATATTGACACCTGGAAGTATCTAGTGATATCGTGCAATTGAAGATCAATCTTTGAAGAATATGTTGCTTGATGAAACTCATCTATCAACCCTTCACCCCTAAACAATCTAAACTCAATGGTATGCTTAAAGACTCTATTAAGAAGTTTCTCTAAAATAATCTCCCTACAATCCCATATTGATGTGTCCACATCTTTAATATATCCATTCCCACAATAAGTGGATGCATATACCT
Source organism: Picea mariana (assembly GCA_032191745.1). Taxonomy (NCBI): domain Eukaryota; kingdom Viridiplantae; phylum Streptophyta; class Pinopsida; order Pinales; family Pinaceae; genus Picea; species Picea mariana. The sequence continues at coordinate 69,599 of JASDQU010504149.1, read as the reverse complement.
CCTTAATGGTTGGTCCCCAAGATATATGTTCAACTCCCCCATCTATAATTATGACTTTAGCCATCAAAGGGCTCCCTAAAAAAAGTGCCTCATAATCTCCAAGATGTAGACTATGTGTATAATTAGAAGTCTCTAAGCCATACCCCTCACCAAGCCCATGCAAATATGAACACTCCTCATGTTCAACCACCAACAAAAACTCCTCCATCAAACCATAGGTACCACTAACATCCTCATGTGTCATGACTACCATAGATGACTAAAACAATAAAAAATGCATCAAACTCAACTCCATATGAAGCCCTTGCATAAAATTCCCAACTTCATCTTCACCATCCCTCATGCATAACTCCCTAAAAGTTAGATCAACATCCAAAGGAAAATCATTCAACACCAAATCTTCATCATATTTGAGTGTTAATACACTTGAATCCTCATAAACATCACTACTGAAGTAAGATGTTGAATCCTCAACATTGGTTGATAAGAAAACTACATCATATGTGCACTTGTAGTTCTATCAAACCTTCCTCATTGAGTGAGGTCTTTGCTTCACCACTAACAAGTATGGCTCCAACCACTCAATAGTCACATAAAAACCCAAGAAAACTTGACAAGACATCCATCAAGCCCTAGACTTTTGTCATTTTGAAATGGATTAAAAATTACTTGTAATTTCTCTACAAAAACTTCCTTTAGTAAACTAATAATCTTGGATTATCCTCATTAACAAAGCTATAAAAACATAATGTCATTTTAACCACTTATGCTAAAGTAACCCTAATTTATTTCTTTTAAATCTTATTAAAATGTTCAACACATGTTTCAACAATGTCATCAAATCTTGATGCCACAAATCCATCAAACTTGGTTACCTTCCAAATAGTGTTAACATTATTCTTATAGATTGCATATTAATGAAAATACTTATATTTCCATCACTTTTTACTAGCTAAAGGACTCTACTTTTGAGTCTCCATGTCACTTCTTTATATAACAAAAACTTCATTTTCCTTTTCTCCAACCAAAGAACCCTATTTGCATGCTCCTCATTTAGATGACCTACCATCTCTTTGATATATAAATATTCTAACTCTAATTCACAAGCCACTAAATCATGTTCATCCCTAATCTTTTTCTTGTAAGGCCAATTTAAAATTGCATGTTTGATCTTCTTTAATTTTTCTTAAATTGAAAAGCAATTGAAACAAGAACCCATCAAAACAAACCCACACATATTTGACCAACTTTATAAAATTCTCCTCCTCCATCCAATTAAGGTTGAACTTTAATTTGGAGGCTCTCTCCCTCTAGGTAACATTTCAAGAAACACAAGAAAATAATTTGACTCTTCCCTTGGCCCAACCCACTATGTAATCATCACATGGTCATTTATCAAAAAGCTTCTAACAATAGAAACCTATCTAACCTTTTAACATTTTTATCCTCCCCCACCCTCTTGTTCCTCCATGTAAGGCTTAGCTTATTAAGCTCTACATCATATAGACACACCCCCTTTAATCTCCTTAAGAAAAAAATTGAGAAAGGATCAACCTAAGCTAAGGGTCCCCATATTTCAACACACAAAATAAAGAAGTTGAAGTCCCCCTTCATTCTCCTACACAATAGAATTCATTTTGAAAATCCTTTCTCAATAAAGGACCCTCTCAACATAAGGACCATAAATGTTCAATGCTAAACAACCAAACACCCTAGCCCTCTAACTACTAATCAAACTTCTTGATCAAACTCTAACATTAACACAAATGAATACCTAACCACCAAACTTCTTTTCTAACTCAAGAAACAACCAACTTGCTTCCTCACACATGGACTCTCAAAGAAGCATTATATCAAGTTGAAAGATTCAATTATCCTTTTCAAGGCAAGTTCTTTATCAAGGCTACTCAAGCCTCTACAACAAAATGAAAGGTAAACCATGTGATATCCTTAGACCACAAATTATACCTCTTACCTTCCACAACATTTTTCCTAATTAAAAAACCAAAAACAAAACTATCTTGGTGTGACCCAAAACCATGAGATGTGCCCTCTAAAAAAACACACCCCCACTCTTCAAAACCTAAGGTCACTCCCCATCACATCCCCCAACAACTC
>JASDQU010504149.1:51361-67461 GCA_032191745.1 Picea mariana | reverse complement strand
TAGAAATTCCTCCATTTTCTAAGGCAAAACCCCCCCTTCGAAACTAGTAGTTGCTCAAGGATCATGCATTATCAAATCCTTTCCTCAATCCAAAGATGAAAGTCCATTTAGAATAATCCATCCAAAACTAATAGATAAATATTACCCTTGAGCTTTCTTTGATGGAGCCTCTCAAAACCAAGGGCTCAACTGTGGAGGAGGGGCCATTCTCTACCTCTCAGATACTCATTTCTATAGAATAAAGATGGGACTTGGTTCTAGGTCAAACAACTATGCAGAATTGATGTCTTTAAAGCTTCTTTTATGTTTTGTTAAAGAAAAATATATTAATTCATTACAATTTTTTGGTGATTCATTGAATGTTGTAAATTGCACTAAAAAGACTCAAAATTTCCACAATATTATTTTGTTGCATGTAATTGAGGATATTTTCAGAATTTGGGCCACTTTCAACACATGTACCATTCAACATGTCTATAGAGAGCGAAACACAGAGGCAAATGCTTTGTCCAAGGATGGGCTATCTATGGATTATTGATGAATCTATTGAAGGCAACAACACATATTTCATACTAAAAACCTTCAACTAAATATGCATTTTCAATATAAAAATTAACAAACACTATGTACTTGTCTTTATTTCTGCGAAAGAATCAATAGATGTAATTTTGACTGTTATATCAACCAACTATTTTTGGAATATATATGTTGGTTTTTTGTCCTTTTTGGCAAAAGTTTTTGGACAACATGTTGTTAAGCATACTAAAAATACATTTTTTTAGCATGTATCTACATAATCTAACCTTATTTATTTTAATAATATTATGCTTTTATCCAATAAAAATAAATAAAAGAGAGCATCATCTCCATCTTAAAAGAGACTTGAAGAGGAAAAAACTAGAGTCTGGAATTGGAGAAGGAGATCAAATGTATTGGAAAAATTCTTGATAGCAATAAAATTCTTTCTCATTTTTATTTCAATTACTCTTTATTTTTAGTTTGATGTTATTTAACTCAATTATTATTTTTTAATGTAAGTTTTAAATTAAAATGGCATGGAAAACTCCTTCATATGCATCCATAAAGGACACCCCTGGTTGCATAGAAAGAGAAATCCATGAACCATTAAACTATAAGTAGAGTAAATGTATTTTAATTCATTTTTTTTATGCTTTCTTTAATTTTGTGTGCTATTTACCTTCAACAATGTGGTGTGCAAATTTCAAATTTTATTTCACAACTTACAAATTAATCATTTATTTATAAAGTTATTTTTTTTAAATGTAGAGTAAATGTATTTTAATTCATTTTTTTATTCTTCTTTAATTTTGTGTGCTATTTACCTTCAGCAATGTGGTGTGCAAATTTCAAATTTTATTTCACAACTTACAAATTAATCATTCATTTAAAAAGTTATTTTTTTTAAATATATCAAAACAAAGTATTGTTGCATAAAGGTTCAGATTTTAAAATTGAACATTTTAAAATTGAACATTTAAGTGTAACCTATTATTTCAACAAGTGGATATAGTAGATTATAATTTAATAATAAATATGCATTAATTGTAAGTCAATTTACAATGATTGTCATTATATAAACTCTAGTTTTCATTTATTTTCATAATCTACAAATTAACATTAAAAACAAGATTGTAATTGAACAAGAATCGAAATGAAGCATGAGCTACACAAATTGGTGTTTACATAAATGAGCACAACATATACAATGCATTACAACAATTATCAACTTTAGTAAACTGTAATTCCAACATGAATATGAATTGATTATAGAGAATGATTTGTATTTTCAATTTGCACGAAGTATTTGAGTCTTTTAGTTTAATTCCTTAAAAGTAATTTTTTTTGAAGTTAAATTTTGTTTTAAAGAAAATAAATTTATCTTTGTAATAACCCAACCATTGTTGATGTAAAACCCTACTCACTGTGGTGATGTTTTGTTGTTTTCTTAATATTGGACTTTCATCAAACAATTTATGATCATGCCCAAGACCCACTGTAAATTCCTCCTTGTAACTATTATAGCTTATTTTTGGTATAAGGATTTTTTCAAACACTTGGTTGTAGGCCCCAATGCATTGTAAGATACCTTCTATTGTTGTTGTTATAATTATGGACTTGTTGGTTTGTTTCTAAGTGTAGTTTTCAATAGAAAATACAAGGGTTTGTTTGCCCAGAATAATATCATTCATGACATGTAATTTGATAACAAGAAGATAGTCATAAAATGGACTTAATCAATCTATTACATCATATAAAGGAATTCCCAAAACCAAATCTGATTTGTTTAAAGAACCTTACCACATTACATAGATATGTATAGCTTTAAGAATACAATAGTAAAATAGTTGATGTAGATTGTTATTATGAGCTGGAACAATCTCTCCAATCTACAATATATTGCCCATAATGAAGGAAACAACCTCTACAGGGCATACGACTCCCAGCAAAGGAAGATGCACCGTACTGCCAACAAACTCAACCTCTATAAGTTGGAAGAGTTCAACCCCTTGATAACGAACTCGACCCCTCCATAAATAAAACAATTTGCTCAATGAGGTTATGGTCCTACCCACACAAAACTTGTTTGTTGTAAGAATAAAATCGATTTCTTCAAGAATAATATGATCTCAACAATTCCCCAATGTGATGTCAAAGATGGGAAATCAATCTCCAAGGAAAATAACTCAAATCTACAAAAAAATGTGTTCTCTATAAACCCTCGTTGTTGCAAAATGTGAATCAAACCCCTCAACAATGGATGCAAGTGAAATATATGAGTGATCTTCCCCACTAAATGGCTATGGTGAATCTCTCACCACCAAAACCTGATTAACTAGGGTGAAATCTTTCACAACCAAAACCAATCCAAACTAGGGTTTACTCCAAACCCCCAAAGGCTCCAAGAGCTCTCCCAATCAATCAAAATGATCATCAACATAATGATAGAAAATGAACCCCTATCTTTTCTTTATACCTATTTTCGCATTTTTCCTCCTCAAATGACTTTTTAATTCATCTTTAATATTTTTCTAAAATCAATTTATTAATTTATTAAACCTTTTTACTCCAAAAGTGATTTATTTGACTTTACAAACATTTTCAAATACTCAAAGTCACTTTTCATCACCCCAACCTTTCAACCTCTTCATCTCAATTCCAATTAACTATTACACTAAGGTGCCCCTCCTAGATAATTTATTAAAATGACAACCTTCGTGAAATCCATTAAATTACACTAAGTAATACTCTCAAATTACAAGAATGGTCGAAATGTAATGGAATTGAAATCTAACTACACATGGATGACCCTGATGATGAAAAATGATAAGAGAATCTCTTAAAGCATCATATAACTCCTCCAAACTATCCAAAATCATTGTTAATCTCAAATTACCCCTTGGTCAAGCTAACATAAACCCATAAGGTCACCTCCAATTACAGAGCAAGGGAATCCAAAAATGGAGACATTATAGTCCTCCCTTCCCAATTATTATTTGTCCTCAAGCAATGTCATCACAACCCTACAATCAATAAAGTAAACCAAACTGAAATTGAGAATGATCCTAGGGTCCCAAACCAACCCCTATGATCAAAGCAATGTCTTGCAAGGTACTAACACAAAAGACCTTATGAAGGCCATTGATCAAGAGATCAATCAAAGGTTGTATAGGCTCAGCCCATCCCACATAGAATCTTCCTCCTAGGAAGCCAATCCAATTCTCTATAAAAATGTACTCCTAATAAAAAAAATTACTCCCATCTATACCAATTGTCAAACTATCAACCCATGAAATCCCAAGGTCCCAAGCTAGCCTCAAAAGAAACCCACCATGTTGATGATGCACCACTCTGATCATAAGTGGTTGGCCCTCATGCCCAAACTACAATCTCCACTCATGGAACCCCAATATGCAATGTTCAAAAGACTCAACCCCACTACTATGGATCATATCTTGCAAACACGCCTCAATGGAATCAAAGTATGCAATTCCATTGTCATACTCAATCTTGGGTATCAACAAAGAAAAATTATCCTGCCATATAGCATGTACCCCATAATCTCCTCTCAAAACATCCCAAAAATGAAACAAACCAATCATATGAGTTCCTAAAACCCACATCCAAACTAGAAATCCACCATCCCTCAAACTGATAGACTCCCACAATGTTATATTAATAACCACTAGAAACCTAATATGCCAAGTGTCACATGAAACCAATGGAAACAAGGTACTAGGAGTGAACTCTATGCTCACTAATTTACATAACCCTTACCAAGATATATTGTAAAATGTGTTGTCTCAAACATTGTCAAAGTGCTCAAGCTACCCATGGAGTCTAGACACCTCTCTAAAAAATAGCATTAATATCTATGGACTCACAAATAAATGTGTCAACTTGTTCCACCGACAATCAATGAATTAATTACAATCCCTTCCATACACCTCTAACTCATTCCACTGACAAGTCATGCACTCCCTCACATGTCTCAACACAACATCCTTGAGGCCCTTCCATGAAAAACTCTCTCTAATCTACTAGTAAGTCCCAAAGTACCCATGATGTTCTACTAAGGCATATCATGCATAACCTTCATGATCTCCTCTCTAAGTGGGGACTCTTGCAACAAGTAATATATGATACCTTTGTAGTAGATGATGTCATCCACCACTCTATACTTGTCATCTTAAATGTAAACATCCATCAACTCGCAAGCAAACTAGTCCTTGGAATATTCCACCAAAAGGTGGGACTTCCAATCAGCTAAAAACCCCTTAAGCCAACCAAATGTGTCATGGATATCTTCCTGATGTGTTTATACATCATGCACACTTCTCACATGGCCACAATATAAAACATTTATCATGTCAAGCTCCCTATCCCTATCCTAATGACAACCCAATCAAAGATCAATCTTTGGAGAGCACTATATCCCATGCCTAAATATGCTCTCCATAATGCCCCATGTCTCATCTTATTATCTCTAATGATCCTCCCAAATCTTGTTGTATATGAGAAGATCATCAAAGAACAAAAACATAAACCCCTGTAACTACAGTGTCACAATTGAGTTCATGCAAGACTAAAAGGTGACAAATGTGCTAATCAACCCCAATGGCATGACCAAGAATTCATAGTACCCATATTGACACCTAGAAGTATCTAGTGATATCGCAATTGAAGATCAATCTTTGAAGAATATGTTGCTCGATGAAACTCATCTATCAACTCTTCACCCCTAAACAATCTAAACTCAATGGTATGCTCAAAGACTCTATTAAGAAGTTTCTCTAAAATAATCTCCCTACAATCCCATATTGATGTGTCCACATCCTCAATATATCCATTCCCACAATAAGTGGATGCATATACCTCCTTAATGGTTGGTCCCCAAGATATATGTTCAACTCCCCCATCTATAATTATGACTTTAGCCATCAAAGGGCTCCCCGAAAAAAGTGCCTCATGATCTCCAAGATGTAGACTATGTGTATAATTAGAAGTCTCTAAGCCATACCCCTCACCAAGACCATGCAAATATGAACACTCATCATGTTCGACCACCAACAAAAGCTCCTCCATCAAACCATAGGTACCACTAACATCCTCATGTGTCATGACTACCATAGATGACTAAAACGATAAAAAATGCATCAAACTCAACTCCATATGAAGCCCATGCATAAGATTCCCAACTTCATCTTCACCATTCCTCATGCATAACTCCCTAGAAGTTAAATCAACATCCAAAGGAAAATCATTCAACACCAAATCTTCATCATATTTGAGTGTTAATACACTTGAATCCTCATAAACATCACTACTGAGGTAAGATGTTGAATCCTCAACATTGGTTGATAAGAAAACTACATCATATGTGCACTTGTAGTTCTATCAAACCTTCCTCATGGAGTGAGGTCTTTGCTTCACCACTAACAAGTATGGCTCCAACCACTCTAAAGGCTCTAACAATGTTGTTAAATTCTTTTGATATCCCTAACAAACTTGTAAAAACTTTTCCATGAATTTTTTACTATGTTCCCATCTTGCTAAGACACTAAATATACCAAAACAATCCAAAAATATGTTTCACATTTTACCCCTCATGCTAAAGGAAAACACACTCTAATATCGTTGTAATAACCCAACCACTATTGATATAGAATCCTACTCACTATTGTGATGTTTTGGTGTTTTCTTGGTATTAGACTTTTGTCAAAAATATTCATGATCATGCCCGAGACCCACTATAAATTCCTCTTTCTAATTGTTGTATCTTATTTTTGGTATAGAGATTTTGTCAAACACATGATTGTAGGCCCCAATCTACTATAAGATACTTTCTATTGTTGTTGTTATAATTATGGACTTGTCAATTTGTTTCTAAGTGCAATTTTCAATAGAAAATACAAGGGTTTGTTGCCAAGAAGAATATCATTCATGACATGTAATTTGATACATCAAGATAGTCATAAAATGGACTTAATCAATTTATTACAACATATAAAGGAATTCCCAAAACCATATTTGATTTGTTTAAAGAACCTAGCCTCATTACATAGAAATGTATAGCTCTGAGAATACAATAGTAAAATAGTTGTTGTAGATTGTTATTGTGCTCTAAAATGATCTCTCCAAGTTACCATACACTACCCATAATGAAGGAAACAACCTCTATAGGCCCTTCAACTCCCAACAAAGGAAGATACAACCTATTGCCAACAAACTCAACCCCTATCAATTGGAAATACACCCCCCTCTAAGTTAAACAGCCCACATAATCATAAACTCAACCCAACAAATAAAATTCAACCTCCAAATGAAGTAAACAATGTCCATAATAAGATTTCAACCCCCACCAACAAGAATCCACTTTATTAATTTATTAAACCATTTTACTCTAAAAATGATTTATTTAACTTTACAAACATTTTAAGGAACTAAAAGTCACTTTTCATCACCCCAACCTTTAAACCTCTTCATCCCAATTCCAATGAACTATTAAACTAAGGTACCACTCCTAAATAATTTATTAAAAGGAAAACTTTAATAAAATCCATTAAATTATACTCAATAATAATCTCAAATTACAAAAACAATCAAAATGCAACAAAATCCAAATCTAACTACACAAAAATGATCCCAATGATTAAAAATGATAAGCAAACCTTGAAAAACATCATACAACTCCTCGAAACCGCCTGAGCTCACTATTAACCTCTAGTTACCCCTCTAGTCAAGTTGACTTAAACCCCAAAGATTCTCTCCCAAACTAACTATGATCCCCCCTACCCTCCTTCCAAACAAGCCATACCAATCAATGGAAATGCCAATAACACTACCTTCCATATGATGGAACAATTTTTATAAGACTTAACATGCTTCATAATCCAATCTTCACCAAAATCAAGCTCTACATATTTATGAATTACAATCTTACCTCAAGAGCCCTTACCTATAATCAACTTTCATCAAAAATAGAAATGGATAAAAAGTTCCTAATTCTCATAACCATGATTTTTAACACAATTTTATAGAAACAATTACACAAGGAAATGGACCTAAATTCTTCAAATAAATATCATCAAATTAGGTAATAACGGCTATGAATGTGGAATTCATTATAACTAGCATCTTCATAGAAGCCATGGGCTCTTCAATCACTATTAACAAATCATTTTCAATAGTCACATAAAAACCCAAGAAAACTTGACAAGACATCCACTAAGCCCTAGACTTTTGTCATTTTGAAATGGATTAAAAATTACTTGTAATTTCTCTACAAAAACTTCCTTTAGTAAACTAATAATCTTGGATTATCCTCATTAACAAAGCTATAAAAACATAATGTCATTTTAACCACTTATGCTAAAGTAACCCTAATTTATTTCTTGTAAATCTTATTAAAATGTTCAACACATGTTTCAACAATGTCATCAAATCTTGATGCCACAAATCCATCAAACTTGGTTACCTTCCAAATAGTGTTAACATTATTCTTATAGATTGCATATTAATGAAAATAGTTATAATTCCATCACTTTTTACTAGCTAAAGGACTCTACTTTTGAGTCTCCATGTCACTTCTTTATATAACAAAAACTTCATTTTCCCTTTCTCCAACCAAAGAACCCTATTTGCATGCTCCTCATTTAGATGACCTACCATCTCTTTGATATATAAATATTCTAACTCTAATTCACAAGCCACTAAATCATGTTCATCCCTAATCTTTTTCTTATAAGGCCAATTTAAAATTGCATGTTTGATCTTCTTTAATTTTTCTTAAATTGAAAAGCAATTGAAACAAGAACCCATCAAAACAAACCCACACATATTTGACCAACTTTATAAAATTCTCCTCCTCCATCCAATTAGGGTTGAACTTTAATTTGGAGGCTCTCTCCCTATAGGTAACATTTCAAGAAACACAAGAAAATAATTTGACTCTTCCCTTGGCCCAACCCACTATGTAATCCTCACATGGTCATTTATCAAAAAGCTTCTAACAATAGAAACCTATCTAACCTTTTAACATTTTTATCCTCCCCCACCCTCTTTATCATATAGACACACCCCCTTTAATCTCCTTAAGAAAAAAAAATTGAGAAAGGATCAACCTAAGCTAAGGGTCCCCATATTTCAACACACAAAATAAAGAAGTTGAAGTCCCCCTTAAATTGACACTCCTACACAATAGAATTCATTTTGAAAATCATTTCTCAATAAAGGACCCTCTCAACATAAGAACCATAAATGTTCAATGCTAAACAACCAAACACCCTAGCCCTCTAACTACTAATCAAACCTCTTGATCAGACTCTAACATTAACACAAATGAATACCTAACCACCAAACTTCTTTTCTAACTCAAGAAACAACCAACTTGCTTCCTCACACATGGACTCTTAAAGAAGCATTATATCAAGTTGAAAGATTCAATTATCCTTTTCAAGGCAAGTTCTTTATCAAGGCTACTCAAGCCTCTACAACAAAATGAAAGGTAAACCATGGGATATCCTTAGACCACAAATTATACCTCTTACCTTCCACAACATTTTTCCTAATTAAAAAACCAAAAACAAAACTATCTTGGTGTGACCCAAAACCATGAGATGTGCCCTCTAAAAAAACACACCCCCACTCTTCAAAACCTAAGGTCACTCCCCATCACATCCCCCAACAACTCAAACAAAATATTGCCATAAACCCTTATAAAGTTCCCAACCACAAATTGGCTAGAACTACAAAAAGGAACATGTCAATGTAAAGGATCTAGGTCTCTAAAAGACTTTCCCCCATCCCATTAACACATCAATGTCAACATATCCATTAACTAATAGYGATGCTTTGCACAAAAGACTCTCAAATGCCCACTTGAGATTTCTACATAGGATAYCCAATTACCTCCTTTGGTCCAACAACCTCCTCAAYYCCCCTACTCATTGAATCAAACTTCTCATTTTCTACAWTTGGGATTTCTAACCTMTTTGGATCACAACCAAATCCCAAAACAAGAAACCCAACCATWSTCCTTAAAAAACAAAGAAGTTTCAAGTCCTAAAATATCCAAACACGTTATAACCGTTCCGTTCCATTCAGTGCAGTGACTAGATCTAAGCCGATGAGGAACAAGGATTCGTTCCGAGCAGTGCAACCGGGTAGGTCCAATCCTCTTCCGATGAATATATATACTATATTGAATTCAACCATGTTCATTAATAAAATTGCTATTTTACATACGAAACACTATTTTCAATTTTGTCATGTGTATTGATAAAATTGGTTATTAAACATATATAACATTATATTATATTGAATTTAGCCATGTTTATTAATAAAATTGACAGTTAATCACTAATTTTTAAGAGCAGGGGATTAATTCAGCCCATCAATGCTGAATCATATGGCTAATTTTATGTTGATGGCACCATAGAACTAATTCAAATCCTCCCAAATTATATATACGAGCTTACTCCAATAAGCTTACTAAAATTACCATGAAAAATGTAAAAAAAAAAAAATATTCATTTAATCTTTAATTCAATCAACAAGAGACTCCATCAATTGTGAATCACTAAATATCATATTACTAATCTTGAAAAACCAAAACAAACTTTCATCCATGGACTAAAATTTACATTTCCTGAATCAGAAGCATTCTCAGTAACAGCGGCTCAAAACATCACTGCTGCTAACAATGCTGTCAATTCTATATACAGCCCAAAAGAGAATAACCCAAAATATCAACAGTCAAAAGCAGACTTCTCAACCCCAAAGAGATTTAACAGTCGAAAGCAGACCTCTCAGCCTCCGAAGCCGTAGAGGGTTCGGCCCTGCCTCTTCAATGAGTAGACGACATCCATGGCTGTCACGGTCTTTCTCCTCGCGTGCTCTGTGTACGTCACCGCATCTCTGATAACATTCTCCAAGAAAATCTTCAAGACGCCTCTCGTCTCTTCATAGATGAGCCCACTGATACGCTTGACGCCTCCTCTTCTTGCAAGACGCCGGATGGCAGGTTTGGTAATGCCCTGAATGTTATCTCTGAGAACTTTCCTGTGCCTCTTGGCTCCTCCCTTCCCCAAACCCTTCCCTCCCTTTCCACGTCCAGACATCCTTGCTGACGATTATTGTCCTGGCCTCAGACAGTGATAATGAATAATGTCAATTGCGAGATGAACGTGAGCGAAGACCAGATTTATAGAATGTGGCAAGTAGACTTCTGTCCGGAAACACAAATCCAAGAGCAGCAATCTCGTCGCTTCAAAAGTCTCCCAATCCCATAATCAACGGCTGAGAGGTCTCGATCCGTGCTAATGTGCTCTCTTTTTGTTGATCGTCGATTAGCTATTATCGACGGCCAAAAATAAACCGACGAGGATCGAAGCACTGTTTGATGACGTCTCAACAATCCCATCCACATTTTATTGGTATATCTTCGCTTGTAATCCTTTAATGTGACCTCATCCATTATCCGTATGTCCAATTTGTTGTTTAACTCGGATCTTTGAGTGGACATTTTTAGTATTTTTCTTTCTCTTGAGATTGGCATGGGTTTTACATGTTTTATTGTGAGAACGTGGTGATTTCATGTGTGTTGAACTACTACTTTCTCATATTTCAAGACTTACTTTCTCTGGTTCAAGATTTTGAGTCATATTTTATGTTGTTATTCATTATCTTGAATTGATGATTATCAATTAAGTAAACATGTGATACATGGTGTGTTTTCAATTTTTGGGGGCATATATATTTCTTATCTCAACTCATGCACTTTTTTAGGTTTTTTCAATGAACTGCTACTTTCTCATAGTTCAAGACTTACTTTCTCATAGTTGAACTACTACTTTCTCATAATTCAAGACTTATTTTCTCTGGTTCAAGATTTTGAGTCATTTTATGTTGTTGTTCATTATCTTGAATTGATGATTATCAATTAAGTAAACATGTGATACATGGTGTGTTCTCAATTTTTGGGGGCATATCTATTTCCTATCTCACCCCATGCACTTTTTCAGGTTTTTTCAATGAACTACTTTCTCATAGTTCAAGACTTACTTTCTCATAGTTGAACTACTACTTTCTCATAATTCAAGACTTACTTTCTCTGGTTCAAGATTTTAAGTAATTTTATGTTGTTGTTCATTATCTTGAATTGATGATTATCAATTAAGTAAACATGTGATACATGGTGTGTTCTCAATTTTTTGGGGCATATCTATTTCCTATCTCACCCCATGCACTTTTTCAGGTTTTTTCAATGATTTGTAGTTTGTATTTTGTGTACTATACAAGAGGTGGTTTCTTGTAGTATGACATGCAACTCCTGTATTGCTTGGTGACCCTTCTACTCCTAACTAGTAATGACCTTGGGAGTGAGCATCCTATGGAAAAACCAAACCAAAGTACTTATTGAATGAAAACTTTTCTTAGTCTCCTTATAGGAATTTAAGTTGTGAAATAACATTTTGCTCATCCACACATTTAGACATTCTTGCAAAACCTCTTATAGTGCAAGTTTTGTTTTATGAGAATCCATATTCTCCACGAATTAGTCTTTAAGCAACCAATGCAACATTCTCTTAGTTAACCTTCTATACAAATTTGTTATGCTCCACGAAGCCCTCTTATAAGCACATGTCATTATGCATGTGTTCACAACTATCATCAATCTTCAAAATCAATTTCTTCAATTTTGTGTTGCATTTCTATCATCAATCTTCAAAATCAATTTCTTCAATTTTGTGTTGCATTTCTAAGAAATCAAAAATATAATTACCTTCAATATCCTAAAAACTAAAATAATTCTTCAAAAAGAGTATGATTTTGTACCATGTCATAATCTCTCCATTAATACACAAAAGTGAACATATCCTTAAAAACTAAAATAAGTCTCAAAGAGAGTGATTTTGTACCATGTCTCAACTCTCCATTAATACACAAAAGTGAACATAAATAGAGAACATGAACCGAAAAAAATTAAATACAATTTTCATTTTCTTTATTTTTTTTTATCTAATTCAATTGTATTTGATGTTCATTGCCTTCCCTTCCTTTTAATTTTTTTCATTAATTTAATGTTTTATCTCATGTTTCATCTAAAATTAAAAAAATAAATCTTTTTTAACTTTTTGAATTTATACACTTCAAGAGTTTTTTAATCTTTTAATTTCAATTTTGGTTATATGAATTGTCATGAAATGGGTTTGATAAACTTTTCATAATCATTAGAGTTTTTTTTATTTTTTTGATGAAGTGTATACACTTTAAGAGTTTTTGTAATCTTTTAAATTTAATTTTGGTTATATGAATTGACATTAAATAGGTTTGATAAACTTTTTAATTGTAATTTCATAATCATTAGAGTTTTGCAATCTTTTAATATCAAATTTGGTTGATATGAATTTTGACGAAATGGGTTGATAAAATTTTCCATTGTAATTTCATAATCATTAGTTGGATTTGATAATAAAAAAATAATTGTTATTGCATATTATGATGGTTCATTATTTTTTAAAATATTTTTTTAACCAAAATTATGGGTTTTAACAATGGTTTCTAGTATAAAATCAAATCATGGTGTTAGATGAGTTTTAGGAATCTTTTAATTTCAAATTTGATTGATATGAATTCTGATGAAATGGGTTTGATAAAAAAATTCATTGTAATTTCATAATCATTAGTTGAATTTGATAAAAAAAAATTAATTGTTATTGCACAATATGATGGTTCATTATTTTCTAAAATATTTTTTTAACTAAAATCATGGGTTTTAGGAATGGTTTCTAATATAAAATCATGGTGTTAGATGGGTTTTAGGAATGGTTTTTAAGTATAAAATCATGATGTTAGATGAGTTTTAAAAATGGTTTCGAGTATAAAATCATGGTGTTAATGAGTTTTAGGAATGGTTTCGAGTATAAAATTATGGTTTATATGTAACATCATAGTTAACCTTTATCATTAATTTAGAATATTAATGAATTTTAATTTTAATATTTTATTCTTATAAACACTATTTCTATTTTGATTAGATATATTTATTTTTCATGATGGAAATCCTAATAATAAAATATATATATATATATATATATATATATATATATATATAATTTTAATGGATTTTTTCTTGAAACTTATTTTTCACTTTGTAATGATCAATATTATTACTTCATCATTTATAATCTTAACTTTTATAATCTTAACTTAGGATTTTTTTTAATATTTCATTAAACCCTCTCTCCAAAACCTTATCCAAGTGCATATTAAAAATAGATGTTAAGATCATATTTACTTATTCAAATACTTAAAAATATTTTCATGGAACGTTATGATTTTGAATAACTCTTTGATTTAAGCATATTTTGCACTTTGTAATAATCAATATGTTATGTGAATGATCATTTGTAATCTTGACCTAGTTTAAAAGAGGATATTTTGTAATATTACGCTTGAATCTTTTTCCCACATCTTATCCAAGAATGTTATGATTTTGAATGACTGATGCTTCAAGCTTTTTTGCACTTTATAATGATCCATATGTTATATAAATTAACCATTTGTTTTGTAATCTTAATTGAGTTTAAAGGAGGATTTTTTTTATTATTTTACTCAAGTCTCTCCCACATCTTATCTAAGTGTATATTTTTTTGTAAGCTAGATTCTTATATTACCTTCTAGATGAAAAAATTACATCATAGAATAGTGACATTGGTACAGAGGACGACAACAAAGGAAACCAACCTCTTCACCAGGTTTATAGGTTCTGAAAAACATTGCCAAAAAGGTTGAAAAAAATCATCATTACAGAGTTGTATTTAGAAAAGCTAAAACCATGAACAACCAAAACAAGAGAACAGTATGATCTCACTAGCCATGCATTAAAAAAAAAAAAAAAATAGTACAGGTCACATGACTTATTTTCCATTGGTTCCGCTTGGAAAAGCCTTCCTAGAAGAGTCGGGCCATTCTGGGATCATAATTGATTGGAGCATATTTTCCTGGCCACGCCTCTAACACATGTTGTCTGAGTCGGAGTTCAACAACCACTCAAGCTTTTTGTCCATTATTTCTTGCCTGAACTTTTTCTCTTTGTTGTCTCGTCTTAATTCAATGATTAGATGACACTAGTCATCTGTGAACCCTACCGGAGGAAACACCTTTGCCTACGAGTTGGAGCCATCCCTACCTCGCAAGTGTGATGAGTCTAAACAGGGGTGGGGGAAGGATTGAATCTCGTCACCTGATCTGAAAACAGATCCAGAAGCCTGATAGGGCTTAAAAAATGCTCAAAAATGAAAGTACTCGGAATGCGACGAAAACTGTGCCATTGCGTCCGTCTCGTCCTCCTGAATCCGGTGGTATAATTTTTATGTCAAACGGAGCCCGTATGGAGAAGATATCGCGTTCTGTCCGAAAAGCCAAACAGGCAAAATTTTGGGATGCTGACTGTACTTGCCCGTACAGTTCGTACAGACACGTGTCAGTCCATACAGTGATGACGTGGCAGGGTCGTACAGATGACGTGGACAAACCAGATTGCGACACGTGGCAGACGGAGAGGACGACACGTGGCAGCACAGGAAGGTGACACGTGGCAGACCGTACGAAAGGACACGTGGCGTCACTAGGACGCGCCACGTGTCACACGGATTTGGCGTTTTTAAGGTACGGATGGACCAATAAAAAAATGACACGTGTCACCACTCACTGGGTGACACGTGGCACGCTGACGTCAGCATGATGATGTGGCAGTACGGCGGCAGATGACAGGGCAGACACGTGGCAGATGACGTGGCAGAAGGGCAGACTGACAGCTGGCGTACGGCAGGTGATGTGGCAGGCACGTGGGCCAATGGCAGGCCGACACGTGTCCAGTTTCGATTGGTGAAAAAACGCCACGTGGCCCACTCACAGGGTGCCACGTGGCGCTGTCTTATTGGCTCGTCAGTTTCAATGTGGTAAATTTGGTTTGGTCGCGCCGGGGGTCGAACCCACGACCTCCCGGCAAACAACGACTTAACGAAATCCGGCTAGTCGGGCCGCCGGCGGGTGTCACTTGCTATAGAAACGGCATAAAATCGTTATGAATTGCGGCAGAGGTTTGGACGGCGGAAATAAGGGCCGGGGCTTAGCCCCAGCCCTCGCCAACACACATGACCGTTACAACAAACCACAGGCGTGGCATATTTAAAAGCGTGGAGGTTATACTGTAAGCCCACGGATCCCGGGCCAATCCCACGGGACCAGGGCCAACAAATCAAACGGAACGCACGGGGGTTTCAACCGATTAGCCACCGGTTCGCGCCAACAGTCCATATGACCGAGAACCATGGAGCGAGAGCTATGTGGATAGGCCCGTGCTATAGCGCGTGGCCATATGCCATGCAATATGACCAAGAAAAGGGGGCCGCGCCCAAAAATTTGGGGCCTAACTCCTTTTATATAGTCAAAAGTGGGTTTTATTCCACGAATTTGGTATTTTTGTAATTAAAAGGCCTATTTTTAATTGATTTTCTCCATTTTTGGGGGATATTGGGCTTTTTTGGAGGCCAGATTCTTGGAGGAAGTTGGGG
>JASDQU010504149.1:26195-42532 GCA_032191745.1 Picea mariana | reverse complement strand
TCCCCCTTCCTTATCCTCCCCTCCGAGCTCGCCAGCCGCCCAACTGGTATTGGAAAAGTCCTCGGAAAAAGTTCCCTCGCAATAACCATCCTCCTCTCCCCCTTCTAGACTGGTCTCCATGCCTGCACTGCCCCCCCTCCTCTCCAAGAGTTTCCTTTGTTCCCCCTTTTGTTTCCTCCAAACCCGTTTCCCCCCCCTCTTCCCTCTTGTGAGGCCTCCATCTCCCCTCGGGTAAGCAAATACGCTTTGATATCCAAAGCACGCATCCCCTACCCCTCCCCTAGAAGCCTGACCCTCGACCCCCCTCCTCATGCCCAGGAAGATAGAAAATCCCATCTTTCAAAAGCTAAAGAACAAGTAGTCGCGAAAATCCCCAAAGGAACCTGTTAACACATAAGATTGTATGGGTCAAACAATTCACCTTGGTTTTGTTTTTGAGTCATAAGGTTTATAGGACATAGGTTTTGAGTCTTTAGGTTGTAATCATAAAGTTAGATTTGGTTTCAAAATGAATAAGGTTCTGTCTAGCCTTGGTCTAAAGTTTGAGCTATGTGATTGTTTTTATTAAAAGGATCATGTCAAGGAGGATTTATTGTTTTCAGAGCCTACAATTTAACTATTTCTCTAAGGATTATGTCATATGATCAAATAACATTCTCCTTAAAGTGTGCGAGCTATGTTTGACAGGTGTTGTAAACTGGTTAAAGAGGAGAGTTGGAGGTTCGACTACTTGTAGACACCCTCAAGAAATTTTAAAGATACCAACATCAAACTCATGACCACTAGGTACTCCATGAGGGTTTTTGTCTTGTTTTAAGGTCATCAAAGTGGTTTTGGATGTACAAAATCCCCCAAAAATAGGAATTTGTTAGGCTTTTGTTGGAATCTTTTGTAACAAGACTCCTGAATGGAGGAGGATCCTATGTAACTCCTTGGTTTTGACCTCCTTAGGATAGATAGATATTATTCACTATAAATGAAAGGGTTTTTTATGAGAAAAGGGTTCATTCCATGACCCAAGAGAGGCTAGAGAGAGTTGGAGCCATGCAGTTTCCCTGTGTGTGCTCATTGTAAGCCTGAGGGCCTATTTTGTAAATATTTTTTCCATTGAAGACTCATGGGAGCTATGATTTTCAGATTGCAATTCTTGTGTTTTATATATCTTCTTGTTTGAATATATTGTAGATTTGAGAATCAAAGGCTGCCAATGATTTATGGATCCCTAAGCAACAGAGGATCCGCTGTAAATTTTCCCATTAGTCATTATTTTATTCAATTATTTGTTGATTTATTAAACTCAGAGGATCTTTGTTTAGTAAACATTCTATCTTATGTTTTCCTTCTTCATTCTTCTATCTCTCAGCATATTATCTTGTTTTCTGTATAGCAGCTTTAGTGCCTTTGATGAGTAGAGTGTTCATGAATCCATTGCCCCATGGTGCAGCCTATTGATATGCAGTTTGCTTCCCTCTCCCTTTTTTTCTCATTCTAATTGATCCAATCAAGATTAAACTCAATATAAACCTACAATTTTTTTATGGGTACTAGGCTTACACCTACAATAGTCTAGGTGTGACTTCCAGTACTAACATAACCCAAGCAACCATCACCAGGGCCCTTAGAGCAGGGAAATCCCTTCCACCGAAGGAAAAATGATCTTCCTCTCCTTCAATGCGCAAGGAGTTGGGGGTGCCCCAAAGAAGCTATCCCTCAAACATATGTTCCTAAGCCTAAATTTGGGCGTCATCATGATACAAGAGACGATTTGTTCAAGGAAAAGAGCAAGAGAAATTTTTAGTCCTTGGCTTAGGAATTGGTCCTTTAGCACAATTGAAGCTACATGTCTTTCGAGAGTTTTGCTCATCGGATGGAGCCCCAATTTTCAGGCCCTGTCCTCCTTAGTTGTCCGCACTTCAATTTCATTCAATCCAAAACATAAGAATAGTGATTTATCCTTCACAGTGGTAAATATTGATGGCCCCTATTATGATAAGGCCTCCTTCTGGGAGGATTTGGTCTCTGCAGGCATATTTTGTGACCCTCTTTTGGTGGCGGGAGGGGATCTGAATTTTACCCTCTTCTTGTGGGAAGTTTGGGGTTTTCACCCTAGGGCCGACAAACAAAGCGGATTTTTCTCATCTTTTTTAGAAAAAGCCAGATTGGTGGATATTGAACCTGTGAAGCTCTCCCTTACTTGGAGAAATTTCAGAACTAGTAATGAGGAGCTAGAGAAAAGATTGCATCAGTTTTTAATTTTTGAATCCCTCCTAAACTTGGGCTCTTATTTCAGGTCAGGGGTAGATACGAGAGGTATTTCAGACCATCGTCTTATTTCCTTGTATTGGTCTTTGGGTTTCGAGTCCCTCCCTTCACCCTTAAAATTCAGCCAGACTTGGATGGCAGAGCAAGATTTCAAGAACCTGGTTCTTTCCTCTTGGGTAAATCTTTCTCCTCAAAATATTGGCCTTTTCATGATGCAATTTGTGGAAAACCTTAAAAATCTAAAAAGCGCCATAAAAAATGGCTCCCTCCTTGGAAGTCCAATAGGGCCCGTTCCACAAGGGACATAGAAGAAAGAATCATTGAGGCCCTTAGAAAGTTAGTGCAGGGACTGACTACATCAATGCCAGCTACATTGTGGTATTGAAGCAGAATAGGTCAAACATATATGCAGGATAGATAATATTACAAGAGATTGAGGCAATAGTTGTTGCATTTTTTTGTATGTTATTATTTGTCTAGTTTATTCAATTACTGTAACTTTTTACAACTAAGTTTCTTCAACAGTGAAGAAATTTAAAGCACTCTGGTAGCATTTCCCATTTGTGATGTAGAACCCTTCAAGTGAAAATCTCTTATAAAGGAATGGAAATTCAATATAAACTTTAAAGCACCATCTTTCCCAAGCATGACAAGTAATATTATACAACTATGACTACTACATTGGAACAAGACATTGTCTATCATTAAAGGAAATAAAAGGAGAATCCCCTCTCCAATGAAAAGATTCTAGAACTAAAAGAGTTGGAAGACAAACTAGCCAAGTGGCTCAAAAAAGAAGAACAAGAATGGCGCTTAAAGAGCAGGGCAGTCTAGATTAAAGAAGGAGATAACAACATCAAGTTCTTCCATCAGTTTTCCAACTACCGAAGAAACCTTAACACTATCTGGGAAATCAAGGATGAATAAGGAAATGCGACAGGATCTTTTGAGGACAAGGCAAGGCTTGGAGTAAGCTTTTTCAATAATCTCTTCTCTGCCCCCCCTGGATGCCCCATCCAATAAATCATGGAGGTAGTGGGAAAATTCCCTACTGTGTTTTTTGAAGAAATGAATTTATCTCTGGAGGAATAGGTTACTGAACCAAAGCTAAGGGAAACATTTTTCTCTATGAAAAATGGAAAAATCCCTAGCCCAGACGACATCACGGTGGAATTCTTTAAAGCTTTCTACGACCTACTGAAGGATGACCTTTTACTGGTGGTCGAAGAATCATAAAAGAAAGGAAGAGTTCACGGCCCCCTCAATACCACTTTCTTACGCCTTGTCCCCCAAAAACAACTCCCCTCCTCCTTTGAAGATTACAGACTGATTGCTGTGGTTGCAATGCAACATACAAATTAATCCCTAACATGATCTCTAGAAGATAAAGAATGATGCTAAGTTCCTCCATATGGGAAGAAAAGTTTGGCTTCCTTCAGAATAGACAAATTCATGACGCAGTTTCCATAGCACAAGAAGTGCTCCACTCTATCAAAAAATGAAAGCTAAAGTCATCCATCCTTAAATTGTACCTCTCCAAAGCCTATGACCGAGTAAAATGGACCTTTCTGCGTCTGGCACTACTACAAATGGGCATGTGCTTAAAAGCGGCTAACTGGATTATGGGGTGTGTTCAAAGTGATTCCTTTGTTGCTCTAATCAACGGAGCCCCTTCTCGCTTTTTTAAAGCTTCTAGATGTCTTCGATAGGGATTTCCCCTTTCTCCCTTCTTTTTCTTGAATGTTGTAGAAGCACTTAGCATCCTGATCAAGGAGTCCCAGTCCAATGGTGTTTTACGAGGAATCACAGTCTCAGAATCTGAATCAATAACTCATTTGTTATTCGTCGATGACATATTTTGTATCTTTTTTTGTTCTTAGAGGAACTTGAATTCCTTCAAATTTATTTTAAATATCTTTTGTAGCGCAACAGGAATGGAAGTAAACATGGAAAAATCTTCTCTAATTCTTAATTAGTGCTCGGAACCAGAAGAAATTGCCATCACCAACTCTTTTCCTGCACAAATAAAATCTCTTTTTGAAGGTGTCAAATACCTAGGTTTCAACCTAAAACCAGACAATTACAGAAAAGAATATTGGAGTTGGATAATCAAAAAAGTTGAAGCTCGGATAGCCATCTGGGTCAACAGAATCCTTTCTAGAGGAGGAATATTAGTGCTAATTAAAGCAATCCTAGAAATCATTCCCGTCTATTGGAACTCTATAGCTGCAATCCCCAAAGGAATTCTTGATCATATTCACCATCTTCGTCATCTTCCCTGGGATATTCATCACAAGTTGTTCGTTCTTGGTCAGTATCCGAAATCACTTCTTCGTCATAAGTAGGGTTGCCAAGAACATCTGTTTCGAGGACTGGAATATCCTCTGCCTCTTCATAAGAGCAACAAGCACGATCTGCCTCCAATTTTTCCATTCTTGCAGAAAGTGATTTTACCAGTTCCATCAGCTCCTTCCGGGGATGTCCCTCATCCTCATAGCTTTTGAAAGAATGAACTATGTCTCGAACACCATCTCTATACTCCTCACAATAGTTATGACAGATTAACTCAGAGGAATAATACCTTTGACAGTGCTTATTAAAAGCTGCATGAAACTGCTCCAAGGAGGAGATGCTAGCAGGGGGCAAGGATCAATACCACTCATGAGCATCCCCGTCCAATGAGAACACAAACATCTTCATTAATACATACTCATGATGTATCTCCCACCGATGCATGAGCTCATGAAACTCACAGAGATGTTGGCCAGTGTTGTCCTCTTTATGTTCTCTAAATATGGGCAAATAATTGCCCCATTCATCCATAGTAGGGACAACATTAGGAAAACCAGAAACAACAGAAAAGTCAAAAGGAGCAAACGTTTGAGCCAAAATGGCTTCCATCTCGAACCAGTGGATTCGTCGATCGATTCTTCAACCATGGAGTCACTAGGTGAATGATACATAGTCTGAGTGTGTCTGGTCTTTGTTCACCATCAAAGACCAGATCTGATCGTTGTGTTCTCCCAGGGGGCTGTAGTTGTAGCCAGAGGCAGCCACACTGAAACAGTGGAGTCACCTCAGTGGATTCGCCAGGTGCAAGTGCAATCTTCAAAGGTTCTAATATCTGATGCACCTTCAGAATCAAAAGTTTGTTGTCGTTCTATCCCAAGGAAAGTCTTCAATTCGTTCTCCGACAATGACGCCAGAAATGTTAGCACTAGAAGTCACCTTCAGATTGCGTTGAAGGTAAGCCCAGTACCCATCAGTTTATATGTCACAATTGGTTTTAAAGAGGTCAAATGGGTGTAGATTCAATGATAATAACATTCTAACTCAGAAATCTGGACTAGCATGCACAAGCGTTTGAGGTCTGGAATCAACTTCAGTTAATAAGTTGGAGTAAGGGTGAATAGAGGGAAGACTTTGGTGAGGAGAGTGTAGAGGTACGTCGTGGACATCAGGGCTTCCAACAGCCTAAGGAGGAAAAACTTAAACACAAGATCCTCTTGAATTCAAATCTCAAAGAAACTGAAATAAATTATAGCAGCACTATAATCAAACATCATCATAATACAGTTGCAACAATTCATGTGAATCAGTCATTCATGAACTCTCTCAGTATCAGAGGCAAATAAGATGGAGCAAGAAAACTAACTTAAATTAACCAAGATGTCTCAAAAACAAATACATAACCAGAGAACCAGTGTTCTTCATAAAAATATTACAATAGCAAGGAGCCTAGCTCAACCATTCCCCTCATAACAAAATATCAAAATGACTCCTATATACTCAGAACAATTCGCCATCGCTAGCGGAGGTGTGCCTGAGTCATTACATTCAAGGCTTTACATCTACATGTTCTCTAGCAGACTGCGCATGCAATCTTCTGTCAGATGCGAGCTTTTGTCAGACGAGACTAGCAGAAGAGTCGGCTTGCTGACAATCCTTCTGGCTTTCCATTTAAGTGGTGAGACAAGGTTTCACCAACCTTCCTCACCTTCATTAACTGAACCCTTGATATCAAGACGAGGCTTAGTGCCTAGGGGGCGGCCACGTGCTGCTCTCGGATTGGACACTATATGAGCACGTGATTGTGAGACCGTCAAAAGCAGTTTGAACTCACAATGCTTTTGGGCCCACAATCCACCGCCTTCTACCACGTATCATTTTCTCCAAACCATGGTTTCAATTGCGGGACCACTCAATAATTTTATCGATCGAGCAAGTTGCATCCCCGCAATGAAGCATGGTCATTGATCTGGACGTGGTCTGCGATCTGGGTGCACCTGATAGATTTAGTGCTACTTCCAAGCTTAACCTCCCTCCAACTTTAGAATCAACCAAACTGTGCCCTGGAGGGGGACGCTACTTTTGACGTTGAACAATAATACCTCCCGGAGTGATAGATCCGATGACGCATGGCAGTTTGGATTCGGATGACCGAGATCTACTTCGGGAATTTGATGCTTTTCATGGTGTTATACTTTGTGCACTTCTGAAACTCTGAATACTCGTCAGGGGCTGCTAATCTGATCCTCAAAGGGGATCTCCACCGTTGCAAAACTGAGCTCGCTTGTTTGTATTTTAAGCCCAAAATGAGTTGCTCTGCATGATGCGCTTAGACGCTTCATGTGCAAACCACGAACTTGGACGACCCACTGCCCTTGAAAACTATATGTGATAACATTTGGTTCCACAAGGGATGGCATGCTCCCTGTGAGCTGCCAAGAACAAGTAGTTCCAATCGCCTTATGCATTGGGCTATGGAGTCTAGCTCAAAACACCCTGCTGAGGAATACAGGCCGATAAGTAAAAAAAAAATGAAAATAAACACACATGGGCTCCACATGAGCTTATTTATGTACAGTCCTAAACTAATTGATTTTTACATGGTGCTAGGTAAAAGCAAACTTCCACCATAGCCATTCAATAGCTTCCTGACTGGAAGGCCATTTACTCTGTCAGTGATCAATAGCAGATAATGCAACTATGACAACAGAATGATTACATCCTTCAGCTTCTCTCCAAAGGCTGAAGTTGAGATAAAGTTGGGCGGCTCAAAGATATGAAGGACATGCCACTCCAAATACTCGCTAAAAGGCTCATACAATGAGTGGCAAACTCCAGAAAATTTGTAATAGACAACCCGTTCTACTTCACAACTACTCACACAGGGTTGAATATCTTTGGTAATCACAGGTGGTTGAACATTCGATGCAGGTTAAATGGCCCCGGGTGATGGTTTCTCACTGACAGGCTCTGGACAGGAGGTAAACTGCCCCTCTAGCTCTTCCTCTTCTCCTTCATGGCTCTCCCAAGGATCAGATTCACAATCATAATAAACAGGAACCATGGGAGAGCTCTGCTCTTTGTCATCTTCGCTGGGATATTCATCGCAAGTTGTTCGTTCTTGGTCAGTATCTAAAATCACTTCTTCGTCATAAGTAGGGATGCCAAGAACATCTGTTTGGAGGACCGAAATATCCTCTGCCTCTTCATAAGAGCAGAAAGCACGACCTACCTCCAATTTTTCCATTCTTTTAGAAAGTGATTTTACCAGTTCCATCAGATTTCCCTCATCCTCACAGCTTTCGCAAGAACGAACTATGTCCTTAACACCATCTCTATACTCCTCACAACAGTTATGATAGATTAACTCAGAGGAATAATACCTTCGACAATGCTAATTAAAAGCTGCATGAAACTGCTTCAAGGAGGAGATGCTAGCAGGGGGCAAGGATCGATACCACTCACGGGCATCCTCGTCCAATGAGAACACGAACATCTTCATTAATACATCCTCATGATGTATCTCCCACTGATGCATGAGTTCATGAAACTCACAGAGATGTTGGGCAGGGTTGTCCTCTTTATGTTCTCTAAATATGGGCAAATAATCGCCCCATTCATCCATAGTAGGGACAACATTAGGAAAACCAGAAACAACAGAAAAGTCAAAAGGAGCAAACCTTCGAGCCAAAATGGCTTCCACATTGAACCAGTGGAGTCGCCAATAAATTCTTCAACCATGGAGTCACCATGTGAATGATACACAGTCTGAGTGTGTTTGGTCTTTGTTCACCATCAAAGACCAGATATGATCGTTGTGTTCTCCCAGGGAGCTGTAGTTGTAGCCAGATCTCCCAGGGGGCTGTAGTTGTAGCCAGAGGCAGCCACACTGAAACAGTGGAGTCACCACAGTGGAGTTGTCAGGTGCAAGTGTAATCTTCAAAGGTTCTGATATCTAATACACCTTTAGAATCAGAAGTTCCTTGTCGTTCTATCCTAGGGAAAAGTCTTCAATTCGTTCCCCGACAACGATGCCAGAAATTTTAGCACTAGAAGTCACCTTCATATTGGTTGAAGGTAAGCCTAGTACCCATCAGTTTATATGTCATGGTTGGTTTTAAAGAGGTCAAATGGGTGCAGACTCAATGATAATAATGTTCTAACTCATAAATATGGACTAGCATGCACAAGCGTTTTAGGTTTGGAATCAACTTCAGTCAGTAAGTTGGAGTAAGGGTGAATAAAGGGAAGACTTTGGTGAGGAGAGTGTAGAGGTCTGTCATGGACATCAGGTCTTCTAGTAGCCTAAGGAGAAAAAACTTAAACACAATATCCTCTTGAATTCAAATCTCAAAGAAACTAAAAGAAATTATAACATCACTATAATCAAACATCATCATAATACAGTTACAACAATTCATGTGAATCAGTCATTCATGAACTCTCTCAGTATCAGAGGCAAATAAGATGGAGCAATAAAACTGACTTAGATTAACCAAGATGTCTCAAAAACAAATACATAACCAAAGAACCAATGTTCTTCATAAAAATATTACAATAGCAAGGAGCCTAGCTCAACCATTCCCCCCATAACAAAATATCAAAATGACTCCTATATACTCAGAACAATTCGCCATCGCTAGCGGAGGTGTGCCTGAGTCATTAGTTATATTCATAGGAGAATATACATAGGCTTGACATAAAAGACTGTAACATGTATATTCTCCTATGAATATAAAAGTTTTTTTTCTTATGGAAAAAGGAAAAGAATATATATATATATATATATATATATATATACACACATCCATAAGAAAAAAAAAATTAATACTATATATATTCAAAACCATAAAATAATAACCAACCCAATATAAGCCAATAAGGGGTCGCCACATGTCAAGACTCGGTTGGTCCACTTATGTGCCACATGTCTAACTGTGATTGGACCATGTCTGCCACTTGTCATCAAGTAATTGGGCCACCTAGAGGTACAATCTACCACATCAATTGCCAACAATCATGTGCCATGTCACCTGTATGGCGCCACTTGTAATTATCTGGAACTACCACTTGTCAACCTGTGAGCCTACCACGTGTCTCTCTCTAATCCTGCCATGTGTCTCTTCAAGGTTGACTTTTTCCCTAGTTGACTTGAACTTTGACCAACCATAACGTTTTCATATAGACTCTATTTGAGATGATTTTTTGCACCATTGGAAATCTTGCGACGAGCTCTATGCATTGAAAGTGTTTTAAGGAGATTTTGAGACATTCAATTTTTTAGCATTTATGATTCCTTTTGGACCCATATGAGCGTTTTGGATCCTTCTGGACCTCTGTGAGCATTCCAGGATTCTCCTGGATCAAGGGCACCTCATGAATCGTTTCATCACTGGGAGCAAGCATTGTATTTTGATGGGCCACATCCTGAACCATATCACCAAGTATCAGGGGGGTTGCCTCTTCCTTAACTAGACAACTCTAAGTTTCCTCCATCACCAGGGTAGGAGAGACACCTGCGTCTCGAGGGAAATTGACAAGAGGATTTTTCGTATATGTAGAAGCTATCAACCATGGAATCCATAGGAGGTCGGGGAGGAACCAGAGGGAGTTCCTCTTCAATTAAGACCGGTCCCTAGTCTTCCTCGTTCCAATTCTGACTTGTGGAGGGTAATTCATTAGAGGGAGAATCAATGGAAGTCGAACCAGAGAAAGGTGGCAAAGCAGGTGAAGGAGGCAGAGCTTGGCGATTGCAGTGAGCCATGAAAATATATTAGGTCGGGCTTTAGCCCGCCCCTCTCACTTGACATTAATACTGAGAAGTGATCAAAGGGTTGAGAACAAAGGAATAAGTGAACCAGAGAGTTGTAGTTCGGTAAAATCGTTGTAAGAAAGGAGGATATAGCCCATGGAGCCCAAAGAAGCAGTAAATAGAAAAAGCCATGCCTTACCTCCGCTAAATTACCAATTTCAATCAGGGAGAGCACCATTAATCTTTAGTTGACGACACTCATCCTCGTCATACCAATGCTTATGCAGCTGATGCCATACCAACACTGCACATTAAGTTTCCCATGCGACCTAGGCACACCTTCGCATTCGCGAAATTAATGCTATGCATTACAGAGAATGGATGGAGAAAGGCAACAACTGGCCACATTAACATTTCTATATGCATGTGCTCCAACTGTCACCCCATTTGGGGAAGAACTGTCCTTGTGGGATAAGTCTATACATTGGAGTAACAGTGAAGGTGCGGGGAGGAGGCTAGAATCAATGTGGATATCTTCTCCCATTAAATAGACTCCTTCATTCGCTAGCTTGTCAACAATCTTATTCACTTCTCTGCGGAAATGGGAGGGAATGAGGATGAGAGAGGGACTAAGTAGGGCGTGGAAGACTTATAGAAGACCAAGAAGATGCCAGCTAGGGGAGATTTTTGCAGGATCAGATCCATTCATGATATTAGTAGCTAATGAAATAATTACTTGAGAATTCCCTTCAATAATCAACTGATTCAAATTTAGATTGGAAGTTAACTAGATTCCCCTAATAAGGCCCCATAGCTTTACAGAGTTGTTTGAATTGAATCCAAGTTTTCCAACCACGATGTGCATGATCTGGCCAATGTTGTCTCAGATGACCACTCCATAGCATACACATACAAGGTTTCCCTTAGACGCTCCATCAAAATTCAACTTGAAGAAGCATGTGGGAGGACGTTTCTAGGAGGTATGACTATGGGTAAGAGAAGAACCGAGATTGTGGTTGGATATGAGTAGAATGGAGTGAATATTTAGCTTCCATTTAGAGAGGACGATGCTTTCCCTAGTGTTGCATGAGAGATATTCTTGGGTGCAATTTTGAGCTCAGATTGTTTCATGTATGCTGCCATAGATCTTAGACCCGATAAGGGGAGGTAGTGCGGGCTTCGAGTGAAAAACTCACCTATTTCTCTCCTTGCATATTTTCCAGAAAACAAATCTTGGAAGCAGCTGCCATATGCGATTTAAAATTGGATTATTGAAGGTTGTATATACCCAGTTCTCTATAGTGCTTATTATGTTGTCCCCGTCTCTATTTGTTTTCCTCATGATCTGTGATACTTGCACTAAAGGAGCATTGATTCAATGAGTGCTTCGTTGACTCTTCCTATTGCTGACAAAGTTGACAGATCGACGGCCCGATGAACCCTCTCTTTCTAATATTGTCCTGGGTAAGAATGCATTTATGAACTAGAAGCCAAAGAAATGTGAAATTTTTTGGCCAAAAGCGTGACTTCCAGATAATCTGCCATGTATGTTCTTTTGGTTAAAGATGAAAATTGGCTTTTAGGTTGTAAGCCTCTTTATTTGAGAATGTACCCAAAGGAGAGTGGCCCCAGCGTAAAATGTACGGGTCCTCCCTAATGTAGACCTTTCTCTATGCGTCGACTGCTTGCCAGGGTTGCAAATTACAATCACGTAGAGTATTGAGATCGGTGGGGAGCACTTTCCAGGTCCGCCAAATAGGATGTTGAGTTTCATCTTACCAGAAATATGCTACCTTTAAGGACTTTGCATTCTGCATTTGATCTTGAATGTGATGCATACTATCCAATGATTGTAGTGGAGGAATTTTTTTCCACGAGTCTGACCAAAACAAAGCATCATGTCCATTCCTGATTTCCCAAAAGGCATGTTCCTAGATGAGTGGACGATTACACCATGCTGCATTCTAGATATTTGAACTTGAAATCGACTCAATGAGCCTGATAAGATGAGCCTCATTGATATGGGGAGCATATTTTTGCTTCCATAGCGTTTCCCTAGGGCCCATTTTTTCCCTGGATTGTGGCCTCGCTAAAGAAAGTTATGTTGTAGACTATGGATGTCTTTAATGACAGATTGTGGGGATTCCAATGAAGAGAAGAGGTAGATGGGGATGCCTTGAAGGACTGATTTGATAAGTACTAGGCGTGCAACCAGATTCATGGTCCGAAAGGTCTAGGATTTCAATCGATTAGAAAGGGAATGGAGGAGGGAATCCCAAGATATATTTCGGGCTGCAGAATCAGATAGAGGAATGCCAAGGTAGTTGGACAAAAGGGAGCTCCTGGGTATTCCTAGTAGACAAGAACTGTGTCGTTGGATATCAAGATGAGTATTAAAGAAGAAGAGCTGAGATTTATCCAGGTTAAAGGTAGTGACTGAGTCTTCATTAAAGTATGAAAGAATGGACTTGAGTTTTACAGCTTCCTACGCAGTTGGAGTACCCATCAACATGGTGTCATCCACAAATTGACTATAGGACGCAGTCGGTTGTAGACCATGCAGTGGGAGACCTTGGAGAGAGCCACCTGCAATGGAAGTAGTGAAGTAGCGTCCTAGACCTTCATCTGAGATTACAAAGAGAAAGGGAGAGGGAGGATCACCCTGAAGAATGCCTCTAGAGGGGGTAAAAGATTTAGAAGGCACCATTGACCAGAATGGAGAAAAAGGGTGAAGATGTGAGGTTAAGTATCTAGTGGATCCACTCATTATTAAAACCAAAATCCAAGAGAAGAGATTGCATATACTACCAATTGAGTTGATCAAAATCCTTAGATAAATCAAGCTTAATAAGCATACCTGGAGTTCGGGTGGACTTGAGTGAGTGAATCACCTCGTGTACCAGTATAACATTGTCCATTATTAGGCGTGCCTCGACATAACTTGACTGCTCTTTAGAGATGATGAAGGGAAGAATGGGCTTGAGTCTGAGAGAAATGACTTTGGTAATGATTTTATAGACGACATTGCAAAGCGCAATGGGTCGAAATTGTTTCGATTGGGAGACTCTTTCCTCCTTGGGAATGAGAGTAAAAGAAGTAGCATTGAGGGTGGAGAGAACCTGACCAGAGGCCTTAGATTCCTCCACAAGTAGCCAAAAATGTTCCCGTATCATCGGCCAATAGTGGTGGAAGAAATATGTTGTAAATTCGTCTGGTCCTGACGCCTTTCCCGTCGGCATTTCCTTGATGGCTTGGTCAATCTCCTTGATTGTGATAGACCTCATGAGGGCTTCATTCTATTATGGAGTGATGTTGGTGGGTATGTTCCGAGTCACCCTGTTTATGGATGGAGTGTGATTAGGGATTGACTCTGAAAGAATATCCTTGAAGTATTTGACCATCTCTGTTTCGATCCCTTCATGATCCATAATTGGGTGCCCTTGATCATCTTCTAGTTTGGTGATACAATTAACATACCTTCTATGCATCATGGATCTATGAAAGAATTTTGTATTATTTTCCCCTTTCTTAAGCCATTGTACCCTAGATTTTTGTCTCCACAAGATTTCATCTTGTTTGTATCTCTCCTCCAGTTGTTGTTTGAGTAGCTCCTCCTCCTCTTGCAGAGAATCCGACTGAGCTTGTAAGATGCATTTTTTTTGTATTTCCTTCAAACGTTGTTCTAAAGACATTTGAGATTGAAAGATGTTCCCAAAGACATTTTTATTCCATTCCCGAAGTTGTTTCTTGAATTTTTTCATCCTTTGTTGAAACTTGTACATTAATGTGCCATAAGAGATGGCAACATTCACCGACTAGGTGCGAGAGAGCTCTGGGAAGTTCGGATGAGTTAACCAAAATTTCTCAAATTGAAATGGCTTGTATTTGGGTGTACTGACCGTGTCAATCCATAATTGAACCGACCAGTGATCTGAACTCGATTTTGGTAGAATAATAGCCTCAATTAAGGGTCCATCCAACATCAAGGTTTCCGATATGAGAAACTGATCCAGTTTACAAGCAACCTGTTGTGCTCCAAATTGCTTATTGGACCAAGTGAAAGTACCATTCTGAGTTTCAATATCAATAAAATGTAGATCCTCTATGATATCCTGAAGCTTACCATTGTCCTGGTCGACTCTTCTTGTTCCCCCTCTCTTCTCTTCCAGAGTGAGAATGATGTTGAAATCTCCCCCTAGGATCCAATTCTGAGGACCCACTAGTCCGCCCAGATTTGAGAGACTTTTCAATAAGTAGTCTTTTCCCTAATTATTTTGGGCTCCATAAGCATATGTGAGTATCCCCTCTTTATTGGAGCCAATGGCTCTGTAATGTATTGAGAGTGTCCAAGCTATAGAGAAGTATGATCTAAAATAATTGTCATAGGGTTCCAAAGGATGGCTAGTCCCCCTGCTACCCCATTAGAGTCATTGTATACAAAACTGCATTCGCTCCAGCACCATCTGAAGACCTCTACAGCGGTGTCACCTGTGCATTTTGTTTCTTGAAGAAAAAGAATATCCAAATCTTCTGCCATTATACAGTTTCAAAGAATCCTTTGTTTGGTTCTTCCATTTAAGCCTCTTATATTCCAGGAAAGGATCTTCATGATGAGGGGTGAGGGGGGGGGAGAAAAGAAGCCCTTAGTGAAGCGTTGGATCTATCCCAAAGTTATCATGAAATTTCCTACCTCTTTGATCAATTGCTACGTTGATTTAATCCCCGTCCACTTTCCTTCTCTTGGCACTTTTTTGGGCTCTTTGTCTGGATCTATCTTGATGTCCGGTCTCGAGGTGGCCCCCGTTGTGGACTCAATGTAAACTTTGTGGACCATGAGGAGTTGTTCTAGTAGAATGGATTGTAGTTCCTTCTTATTGAAAGCCTCCTCTGACTTTTCCAGATCTATGCCAGCTAGGTCCCTTTCATATACATTCATTTTTGTATCCCTCCCTTCCTATGCATAGTGGTCAACATCCATTTGAGTTGGGCATTTGGGTGGCATAATCTGCTCTAAAATTGGATCTTGAGTCTATTTTGATTTACCTTTGTCATTGCGTTGGTTATCGTGCTAGTGAGGGTTTTCCACCTCTTATGATTTCAATAACTAGTTTAAAACATCAAAATAATTTCTTGTGGAGATATGTTTGCCCGTTCCTTGGCTCGATTTCTTGGGATTTTGTTTTTTTCGGCCTAAGACTTGAGTGAACCCATCTTTTGAATTTTCTTCATCCATTGGTCGCGCTAGAACATTTAAGGGACAATCTCTGAATAAGTGTCTGTGCTCATGACATTTCCTACAGTGGAAGGGTATGTGTTCATAATCAATGGTATGTGCTCATAATCAATGGTATGGACTCATTTCTCATATTAGTATTCGAGGGTTGAGGATCCAAGACAAGCTTTGGAGACATTCATATACACACAAATCTGAGTGTACGAGGTGCATCGTCGCTGTCGTGTTTCTTCTAAGGATTTAACATATCTTCCTAGGGTATTTCCTATGCACATGAGGATTTTTTCCAGCCAAAATTCCTGCAAAAGAGAGTATAGATGGATCCACATCGGGGCAAAGGAGAAATCCTCTTTTTCCGGGCTAAAACAATATGTACAGAATCTGAGATATAACCCTGCAGAGTTAAAAAAATACAGACCATTTTCGAAGATTCGATCCTTGTCCTCAAGATTGAAGAAGATAATCCTGAAGAATCCCTTCAAACTTAGTTGGAGGTCGTAGTGACCCTTGGGGTTCCACAATGTTTTATCCATCACGCAAGATCTCATTCAGAAGGCCACAATCCCCAAAAATTTCCTATGAAGGTATGATCTTTCATAAACTAGGTGTTCTCTCACATCCTTGTTGAATTGATCACATACCTTGGAGCATTAGTAGCCTGTGGGATACATTTCCCCGGTTCCCATATTCGAGTCACTTTTGGATGAGTGGTATCTGCTTCCACCTCCATGGCCTTGTTGAATCGTTGTTCATCCTGCAAGATATGTTCTCTAAGATGAGGCAACGACTCAAAGGATGGAT
>JASDQU010504149.1:0-21613 GCA_032191745.1 Picea mariana | reverse complement strand
TTTGGTTATATATATATATATATATATATATAACCAAAAAAAATCATTTAATAAAACATTTAAAACAAGGCGCAATTAATCTGTTGTAAATCACAAAAGATCATACTAATCTTGAAGGACCAAAGAGAACTTTCATTTATTGACCAAAATTTCCACACCCTGAGTTAGAAGCATTTTCAGTTACAGCAGCTGAAAATAACGCCATTACTAACAATGTTGGCAATTCTATAAACAGCCCAAAACACAGTGCTCAGGATCTGATCTGCTATTACATATAGTGACGTGAAAAGGAGACTGGTGGAAACACACCATGATGAGCATTAAGAAATATGATTAACAGTCAGACGGAGACTTCTCAGCCTCCGAAGCCGTAGAGGGTTCGGCCCTGCCTCTTCAATGAGTAGACAACATCCATGGCTGTCACGGTTTTTCTCCTGGCGTGCTCTGTGTATGTCACCGCATCTCTGATGACATTCTCCAGGAAAATCTTCAAGACGCCTCTCGTCTCTTCATAGATGAGCCCACTGATACGCTTAACGCCTCCTCTTCTTGCGAGACGCCGGATGGCAGGCTTGGTGATGCCCTGAATGTTATCTCTGAGAACTTTCCTGTGTCTTTTAGCTCCTCCCTTCCCCAAACCCTTCCCGCCCTTTCCACGTCCAGACATCCTTGCTAACGATTCTTGTCCTGCCCTCAGACAATGAAAATGAATGATGACGATGGTGAAATGAACGTGGGCGAAAACCAGATTTATAGAATGTGGCAAGTAGGCTTCTGTCCCGAAACACATATCCAACAGCAGGGATCTCCTGGATTCAAAAGTTTCCCAATCCCATCATCAACGGCTGAGAGATCTCGATCCGTGGTATTGTGCTCTCTTTTTCTCGATCGTCGATTAGCTATCATCGACGGCCGAAAATAAATCGACGAGGATCGAGGCACTGCTTGCTCACGTTTCAACAATGCCATCTATCTTGTAATATTCTAGTGTATTCACTCTGGAACAGAGATATAAGTTCAAAAAGATAGGCCAAACATATAAAATATTCTCACTTTAAAAGCACATTTATTCCATCAATCTTCGGATATTTAGTATATTCATTTTGCAAAAGAGTATTATAAGTTTAAATCATTTTAAGATTTTCTTTCATGCATTTGTTTAGAGAAATATGTTTATAACAACGAGTATTATCATTATTAAAAATATGGAAAAAAAAAATTATAATGAAAGATGATGATGATGATTGAGGTCCACTAAGACCTAATTGGTCTATCTGACTTTAAGAGGGTAAGTGATTACTTGTGATTCTTTAGAATTTTGTTTCTATGCTCGAAAAACATTAAGAGAAGCTTTTCAAGATCACCATACTTTTGTTGAGTTAAGAGGTTAGGAAGGTTGGTAGTGTGATCGATATTTTGAAAATGAGATCTAATATGGGTATAGGCTGGACAATCTAAGAGAAAGTGTTTTTCATCCTCAACCTTCTTAGTGTCACAAAGGTGACACACTCTTTCATCCCATAGCGTTTTAGGAATTGACCAACGCCCAGTTTCACTATGGAGCTCGTGAGAATTTGTTCTTATCTTAGCAATGCTTATTTTTTTCTTTACACTTGGAAAAACAGATAGATAATTTTGATCTTCTAGATTAGGGTTGATTACATCTTTATAATACCTTAATTTTCTTTTTTCCTCTAACTCTTTATCACACCACATTTTTTCCTTAAATTTTGATTTGACGTTTTTTTTAATAATATCTTTATTCTGCAAAATGGTTTCTTCTATGATTCCCCAATAGTTTAGCCAAGACAAGGCGTCTTTATGCCATCCTCGCTTGATTCGATGGTGGCTATGACTTGATTTTGAAGCAAATTTAGGTAGCCTCTTGTCTTCCATGTTGTTTAACTTGTTCTTATACATTAGGTATCTAGTCATAGCCATGCTCTCAATGGGGGAGAGGCTTGTTTCTACGAGAAGGATGGGATAGGGCGTATTTCCTTTAATTTTGAGATTATAGGTTATAAAATTCCTTTGTATTTGCTCTATCTTTCTCCAGGATTCATGAGAGATACTACAACCCCAGACTTCACATCCATAAAGAATAACAAGTGTAACAAGAGTCTCAAAGAGGAGTTTCTTCTTGTCCCAACTCCAAAGATTAGCTGATTTACAATTGTTTTCAAGCCCATAATAAGCTTTACATCCCCCAATAATCCTTTTCTCAATGCTATAATTCCAATTGAGCTTGTGGTGAATATCAATTCCAAGATATTTGTATGAAGTCACTTCCTCCAAGTTGTTGTTGTCATATACAAAGGTATCATAATGGATCTTATTGGATTTAATAATCACGACCTTAGTCTTATCAGTGTTAACAGTCATACCCGTATTGGAGCAAAAATCCTTGAGGATTCTTAGTTGGTTTTCAAGATCATGGAGACTCCTTGCCATAAGAACGATATCATCGGCATAAAGAAGAAGATTGATGACTATACCAGTGAGAGTAGGGCCGACACAACCTGTTTTTTCCAAGCATTCTTCTAACTTATCAATGTATATGCCAAAAAGGGTAGGGGACAAGGGACAACCTTGTTTGATTCCGATATTGCAGTTAATCTCTTTTGACCAGCCCTCGATGTTTTTAAACTTAGCAATAACGTTCTCATACATCCTTATTGTAGCAACCCTCAACTCGAGAGGCACTTTTATCTCTTCCAACCTATTCCAAAGGTTTTTCCTAGGAACCATGTCAAAAGATTTTCTAAAGTCGACAAAACAACAAAAAAGATTGGTTTTAGTATTGTGGAACTCCTCTGCAATGATCCTAAAGGTAACAACATGGTGCATAGTTGAATGATATTTTCAAAATATTTTCATTAATAGTTTGAAAATATTTTTGATGTATTAGTTTTTTTAATAAAATTTATTAAGTCAATAAAGTAGTCATTAATACATGTGTAATTTAAGTGCAATCTCTTGTGCCAGGCCATCACAACTAATTAGCCACAATCTTCCTTCTCTTCTGCATCTCGTTCTTTAGGTCGTTGTTTCTCTTCTCCATGGCAGTGGAGGGACCTACGCTGGCCTCTAATAATGGTTCGAGCCATTGATCTGCTCAGTTGTGTGTATCTTCTACAATCGACCCCTTGTGCAACTCTTACGATTCTTTCAGGGATGCAGGTAGCCTCGACGATATCTCTTCACATGTCAAGGAAGATGAAGCTTATTTTAGGGAAAATGGTTTAATCTGTCATTTCCATGGCCTTTGGCCTAAGCTGATTGATCTTAATGGCTAGATCTCAAATTATTGGAAGCCTCTAATTAAGGAAGAATTGTTCATTCGTCCATGTACAAAGGGTTTCTTCATTATTGAGTTTGATCTTGTGGAAGATAGGGATTTGATTCTCGATTCAGGGCCTTGGTTTTGGGGAAACTCGAGTTTGTGCATGATGCCCTGGACTCCTTGTTTCAACCCTTTGACTGATATTCTTACTTCAACTATTGTTTGGGTCTGTCTCCCAACTTTGCCCTTGCATTTTTGGGGTGGAATGCTCTTAATACCACAGCTTCGCCTTAGGTAGATTTCATTTTGTAAGTAGAGAAACTGAATTTTATAGCATATCTTCATATGCTCAAATTTGTGTGGAAATGGACTTCAGTAAAAGGTTTTCAACAAAAATTATTTTAACTGGCAAAAACTACTCCTAGACGCAAAAGTTGGATTATGAAACAATTTATCTGCGATGTAGGGCTTGTTTTGAAACATGGCACATAGCAATGCATTGCTTTAAAGGAAATAGGAAGGAAATGAAGCACCAATGTAAATCAACCTGATGGGATGGTTCCCATGAAGATCATCAACTAATTATAAAAAGCAATCATAATTATTCAACAACCCTGGATCGAGAACCCCAATCCAATGGTGTGTCAACTTAGGAGATTCCTCTGAATCAACCAAATCCAGTTCCTCATTCGAAAGTAGAGGATT
This sequence comes from Picea mariana, assembly GCA_032191745.1. Lineage (NCBI taxonomy): Eukaryota > Viridiplantae > Streptophyta > Pinopsida > Pinales > Pinaceae > Picea > Picea mariana. Next base: position 17,625 of record JASDQU010504149.1, on the reverse strand, counting down.
TAGATTCTCTTAAATTGGGTAAAGAAATTCAGGTTCTCCCTAGCTCCCATCCATCGACAAGTTGGGCAAATGAGGCTAATGATGCCGAAGCAGTAAAGAATACAAAACCTCCAGATCGAGAAAATACGGGGATGGCAGGATTAGCAGTGACTCCACCATATGTCAAAGAAGTTTGGACGATAGTAGGAAGAAGAAAAAAACTCCATCAGCAACGCAGTCAATGGTGACAAGAAGTCGAACTCGAAATCCAACATAAGCATGTATTGTTTTTGTCAATTATTCAGCCAACAATTTGTTCGAATATATTCATGTAAAGGATTATGGAATATAGTTTTCTTGGATATCTCGAAAAATAGACTAATGAATTTTAAATATGAACTAATAAACCCTCGCAATAAACTTTAGAAATTTCTACTATGTATTGGACATAACAATTTTTATTAATACAGTTCTAACTATTTATATTTAAAAAATAATAATAATAAGTAAATATGAATCAATCTTTTATAATGTATTGAATGTCTCCTATTCAGTTAGGTAAAAATGACCAAAACTCCATGCAAATCAGTTATCATTAGTCAATCTACGAACCCCCACTTTATTAATCAATTTAGACGAGCTCTACATCAAACAAGCATAAAATACCACGAAATTACTCTAAATCAAACGTAGTCTAGTCCCATAAAAAGCTAAAAAGCTTTTAAATCAAATGCATTTATCAATTGCAGTTAATTGTATTTTGAAGCATAGTAAATATGGCTTAGTTAAGAATGTCTAAAAATGAATGAATTCCATGATTTCGAATATCTATAAGTTGTAATTCTTGAAAATCCATATATACTCTAAAACTATTTTTTGAAAATCCATATATACTCTAAAACTATTTTTTTTTGGTTGATGTGATAGTTTTTTTTTTTTTTTAAATAATTTTTATAGTTTTGGTTGTGTATGTGTAGTTGGTAGAAAGGGTTTATGTCTAAAATGGAATTTGACCATATTAATTTAATTTAAGCTCAAATAATAATGATAGAAAACATTTTTTCCTCTCCTCGGTCTAATCTACCAACTAATATTTATACAACAATATGATATGATAAAGAGGAAGATTAAGACTTTCCAAAAGAAAAGAGAAAAATAAAATCCAATCAATAACAAGTAAAAACATAAGGAACATTCTATTGGAAAGTATATTAAGAGAAATGGTTTTATGAGTTTCCAAGCAAGATATTGCACAGAGCAAGCTAACAACCATAACTGAAGGGAGAGCCCCGCCAGGTAGCCCAGTCGGTTGGATCCCCCGCTGCCAAGTGATGCAGGAGCATCATATAAAGCCCAAGTGCGTGCCTAAAACTGAGGAGACAGCTGGACGTGTAGAGGAAATTAAATACGTTTTTGTGAAAACATTGTGAATCTCGAAATCTGAAACATTAATGTAATGGATGGGAGGAAAGTGCAATTGCATTTATATCTGAAGACTCAAACTGATTTTGGAGCGTATGTTCATGTCCGCGGATGTAATAGGCATTTATCTATGTTTAATGCAAGTAGATAGATTCAATTTAATAGATTAGACAGTTTAGGAGCATAGGAGGGAAAACGGATGATAGACACCCTCAACCCTTGTATCATTGTAACATAATTCAGAATTCATAAGCTGTAGAGTTGTAGAGAAGAATAATAGGAGAACAAAGAATTTTATGCATTTTAGTTGTTATTTGCCATGTACAGGAGCACTGGAATTAATAGAAGAAAGTTTTGATTCCAATCTATGTGTTTGTTATGGTTGTTGGAACCACCTGTTAAATGGTATGTTGTAGGCTTGTTTGCATTCTCTGTATGCTTTTTTCTTCAATGCTATGTGTGTGTGTGTGCTCTAGAATTCTATGTTGAGTGATTGAATTCTGGATAAGGGGGGGAATGAGTTTCAGTTGTTTCTCTTTCTGAGAACTCCTGCAAAGAGTGCAGTGGAGGGTCCACAAGGAGTGCGTCAACCAGGCTTTGAGTTTCATCTCAGAACCCTCAGAGGAGATTCAAATTGTGTCTTTACAGGCAAGAGTGCTAGTAGAGCACAGAGCCGTGCAAAGTGTGTGTAGGCTGGGAGAAGGGAACAGATTCTTTCAAACTCACAGGGGAGTTGGAGAATTCTTCGTCGCAAAGAGTGCACAGAGCCGAAGACCCAAATAACCAGCGGTTATTTAAAAATTTTCTGCAAGGAATGCGTGCAGGGACCCTTTTGGAAGCCTTGAGTCCGTAAGCGAAAGCTCAAAAAGGATAGAACCTTTGAAGAGTTCAAAGGAAGGCAGAGGTCGAAATCGCCTCACAGGAGTTAAGTTCAGGAGGAATAGTGACCGTCAGATCAACGAGGACCATTGATCTCGTATGTGAATTCGCATATCGAAATTCGGGGAATGGAGTGACTGGTGGTTTGGGTTGAGTGTTGTGGATTTTGGGTTGGCGAAATCCCGATACAGCCAGGACCATTGGATCGAGGGAGGCACACAACCGTCGATCTCGCCGAAGGTACGATTTTGGATTCGGGGATCCATAGAGGAAGAGGAACGACTGTTGGTTGCTCACTCGAATCGCGAAAGTCGAAAAATCTGTGTGGATAGGTGGCAAGAACTCACCCCGTAAGTAGAGTAAAGCAGAAGTGACAGGTGGTGTGCAGTCGTCACTTTGGGTAGAGTCAACCTTCGTTGATGGATCACATTTTAGGGATTCACAAGGGGAGAGCACGAGAAGTTGGCGCTCCAAATCACGAAGTCGCGAGTTGCGAAAGGTGCTTGCATAAGGCTTGGATGTGGTCCTATAGGAAAAGGGGCCGAAGAGAGGGGCTTACACCTTATCCCATTTGCAATTCGTGTTTCGATGATTTATGAGAGTTGTGGCATTGCACTCGGATTTGCCCAACCCACAAGACCCGAAATCGTTGGGGTCTTGGACAAGAGGTTTAATTAACCTTTGTCTTTTGTCTAAAGAAGATCCTACGTGGATCTTAGGCCCGAGGGCAAGAGGTCTACACCCATTGTGGTATCAGAGCCCAGAACAAATTATTTGCTTCTATAACAAAGAGGAAAAGAGGATTTTTACAACCATGACGCCGAGAAGAAGAGAAAGGCCCATACCTGATCCAACAGTGGAAAGAGAAATGCATGAATTATGTGCCAGACTTGATGCTATGGAGACAACACAGAGGCGAACAGTTGACGCTGGGGATATCAGTGAAGCTGAAAGTGAAAATGAAGCTGGAAACGAAGGAGAAGAAGTTGCAGTCGAAGATGCTGCAGAAGAACACCTATTCAGAGTTGTTGCAAGGATAGGTACTAGGGAAAAAATGGACATTCCAATGTATGAGGGCAACCTAGATGTTGAAGAACTTCTAGACTCGATTAGAGCTCTAGACAAATACTTCGACTATGAGGATGTCGAGGAAGACAACAAAGTCAAACATGTCGTTACTAGACTTAAGGGGCATGCGGCACTGTGGTGGGATGAACTGCAATCTGACAGACGTTGCAAGGGAAAGAAGAAAATCAAGAGCTGGGATAAAATGGTTGCAAAAATGAAAGCCAAGTTTATACCTAGGGATTATCAAATAAATCTATTTCGGAGGATGCAGAATTTGAGACAGAAGCTGATGTCAGTGAAAGAATACACTGAAGAGTTCTATAGGATAAACATCAGAGCAGGTCATCGGGAAAGCAATGATGAGAAAGTTTCCAGGTATATGAATGGTCTACGATATGACATTCAGGACGAGATGAGCATGATAACCATCCGAACCATAGAAGATGCTTATCAGATGGCTCTAAAAGCTGAAGAGAAGCTGAGCCGAAAGAAAGGTCAAAGAGGCCAAGGTAGAAGTCAAAGCAGAGGCAAGACAATTGCCCAGGACAGAACTCAGAGACCTAAAGAAGAGGGGAAGAAACCTCAACCTCAACCTGAGAGAGGAGGAAGCTCATAGGGGAGGCAGTATGCTGATAGAAATGCTTTTCCTTGAGCTAGAGGAAGAGGAAGAGGCAAAGGAGGTGAAGTGAAATGCTTTGTCTGTGGAAAAATTGGACATAAATCCTATGATTGTCCAGATAGGAAGAAAGTTGGTGGTGAAACTCACATTGCCGAAGCTCAAGGATGGAATGTTGAGGCAGAAGACGTTGAGGGAGGAAGATCCTTAATGATGCAGAAAGTTCTCTTGAAACCAGAGAAGGAGCCAGAGAACCCAACCCAAAGAAACAATCTATTTTAGACTGCTTGCAAAACCAAAGACAGGGTATGCAAGATCATAGTGGACAGCGGTAGCACAGATAATCTTGTATCTACGAAAATGGTAGAAAAGCTGGAGCTGGAGACTGTTGCGCATCCAAGCCCATACAAAGTTTCGTGGCTACAAAAAGGACATCAGATAAATGTCACTAAACAGTGTTTAGTTGAATTTAAAATAGGAGGATATAAAGATGAGATATTATGTGATGTCATTCCCATGGATGTTTGTCATCTATTGTTGGGTAGACTGTGGCAATATGACAAAAATGTGGTGCATGATGGGAGAAAGAACACGTACACTATGGAGAAAAATGGTAGGACACACATGTTGCTGCCAATTAAGGAAAAAGAGTTGAAAACAGAGATGATCAACACTGTACTTCTCATGAGTGGGAAGGAACTTCTTAAGGAAGTCAAGAAGAAGGAAGACACACAATTCATTTTGGTTAGGAAGCCCAGAATTGTTTTGAACAACACTAGGATAGATGATTTACCAGAAGAAATACAAGAGTTGTTGGAAGAATTTGTTGATATAGTAGTGGACGAACTACCCTGTTCATTGCCACCTATCAGGAGTATAAGTCATCACATTGATCTTAACCCTGGATCCAGTTTGCCGAACAAAGCGACATACAGATTGACGCCGCAAGAGAATGAAGAAGTTAAGAGACAGGTCTAGGACTTAATGGACAAAGGATTGATTCGGGAGAGCTTGAGTCCATGCGTTGTTCCAATAGTGCTCAGCCCAAGGAAGGACGGTGGCTGGAGAATATGTACAGACTCAAGGGCAATCAACAAAATTACCATCAGGTACAGGTCCCCATTGCCAAGGATGGATGACTTGATGGATTGCTTGAGTGGAGCAAAGTTTTTTTCAAAGATTGATTTGAAAAGTGGATATCATCAGATTAGAATGAGAGAAGGTGATGAATGGAAGACAACAGTCAAGATGAATGAATGGTTGTATGAATGGCTTGTCATGCCATTTGGCTTGACGAATGTGTCCAGTACTTTCATGAGGTTGATGAACGAAGTCCTGAGAGATTTCATTGGAAAATCCATCATTGTATATCTTGATGATATATTAATTTTCAGCAAAACTGAAGCAGAGCATTTGAAGCATTTAGCTGCAGTGATGAGAAGGTTACAACAGGAGAAATTGTTGATCAACATGAAGAAATCGTCATTTATGAGAACATAACTCATTTATTTGGGTTTTGTTATCTCTGCAAATGAATTGAAAATGGATCCAGAAAAGATAAAAGCGATTAAGGATTGGTCATCACCGAATAACATGTTTGAAGTTCGAAGCTTCCATGGTTTGGCTAGCTTCTACAGGAAATTTATCCAAAACTTTAGTGGAATTAGCGCACCAATGATGGATACGGTGAAGAAAAGACATAAATCTTTTCATTGGACGAAGGAAGCGGAGAAGAGCTTCAACTTGCTGAAGAAGAAGATCAATGAGCGACCAATTCTGGTTTTTCCAAATTTCAACAAGACATTCCAGGTCAGATGTGACGCGAGTGGATTTGCCATTGGAGCAGTCTTAAGCCAAGATAACAGGTCGGTCACGTATTTCAGTGAAAAACTGAATGAATAAAAGATTAAGTACTCCATGTATGACAAATAATTTTACGCGGTCAAACAAACGCTAAAGAAATGGAGGCACTATTTGGTTCCAAAAGAGTTCGTTTTGTACAACGATAATCACGCTTTATAATCCATGACTCGACAAGAGAAATTGAACCAAAAACATGCTAAATGGGTTGAATACATGTAGAATTTTACTTTTGTGATTAAGCATATTTCTGGAACTTCTAACAAAGTTGTTGATGCTTTGAGCAGGAAATGTTTACTTATGCAGGGATTTAGAGTTAAGACTTTGGGTTTTGATAACCTCAAAGAAATGTACGGGGATGATCCAAATTTCAAAGAGGCATATGAGGCATCTAAGAATCCAATTCTCAGAGACAGAAGCCAATGGACAGAGTACATGATCCAGGATGGACTATTGTTCAGGGGAAATCAGTTATGTATTCTGAAATGCTCCATGAGGGAGAATTTGCTGAAGGAAAAGCACAACGGAGGATTGGTCGGACACTTCGGTCATGACAAAACGTTCTCAAAGTTGAATGTCTCATATTACTGGTCAGGGATGAGGACGGATGTGAAGAAATTTGTGGACAGGTGCAGAATTTGTCAGCACACGAAGGGAAAAAGGCAAAACACAGGGTTATATCAGCCATTACCCATACCCGAAAGGTCGTGGGACGTAGTGAGCATGGATTTCATATTAGGACTACCAAGGGCACGGAGAGGATATGATTCAATCTTTGTAGTGGTAGAAAGATTTTCAAAGATGGCACATTTCATACCATGCCAGAAAACCAGTGACGAAACTCATATTGCGAACCTGTTTTTCAAGGAAGTCATCAGACTTCATGGCTTGCCAAGGAGTATCATTTCAGATTGAGATACCAAGTTCGTAGGACATTTTTGGAGGACCTTATGGAGGAAGCTGGGGACAAACTTGTCTTTTAGCTCAACTTATCATCCTCAGACGGATGGACAGACAGAGGTCGTGAACAGGAGCTTGGGAGATTTGTTAAGGAGCTTAGTGTCTGAACACCACAGTCAATGGGATCACATTCTGCCATAGGCGGATATCGCTTACAATGATTCACTCAATAGAAGCACATGGTAGAGTCCATTCCAAATTGTATATGGAATGCAGCCAAGGGGAGTCTCTGAATTGAAAGATTCAGAACAAGTTGAATTCAAGAGTGCTAGTGCAGAGGACTTTGCAGAAGGAATGAAGGAGCTTCATAGCAGAATCAAGGAACGATTGCAGAATTCAAGTCAAGAGTACAAGCGTAGAGCAGATCAACACAGGTGAGAACTTCAATTTGAATTTGGTGATTCGATTCTTGCGCATTTGAGAAAGGAAAGGTTCCCAAGGTGAACATACAACAAGCTGAAGATGAAGAAAATTGGACCGTACAAGGTCATAAGAAAATTTGGGGCAAACGCGTATGAGATTGAATTACCCGATGGGGTCGGAATCTCACCAATATTCAATGTCGCGGATTTGTACCCTTGCAGAGCTGAAGAAGTAGGAGCAGAAGATGAACAAGAAAAGATTCAATGGACATAACAAATGCCTGTAGTTGAAAAGCCACAGATGGAAAGCATAATTGACAAGAGGATTAATAGAAAGACCATGAGAAAAGAGTATTTTGAATACTTGGTCAAGTGGAAAGGACATCCAATTGAAGATGCCAGCTGGGAGAATGAAGCAAAAATTCAAAGAAATGGACAGACCGTGCAAGAGCTCATGAACATGAGTTCATGAAAATTTTCAAGCGAGGGAGTATGAAGCAGGAGCATCGTATAAAGCCCAAGTGCGTGCCTAAAACCGAGGAGACAACTGGATGTGTAGAGGAAATTAAATACGTGTTTGTGAAAACATTGTGAATCTCGAAATCTGAAACATTAATGTAATGGATGGGAGGAAAGTGCAGTTGCATTTATATCTGAAGATCCAAACTGATTTTGGAGCGTATGTTCCTGTCCGTGAATGTAATAGGCATTTATGTATGTTTAATGCAAGTAGGTAGATTCAATTTAATAGATTAGACATTTTAGGAGCATAGGAGGGAAAACAGATGATAGACACCCTCAACCCTTGTATCATTGTAACATAATTCAGAATTCATAAGTTGTAGAGATGCAGAGAAGAATAATAGGAGAACAAAGAATTTTATGCATTTTAGTTGTTATTTGCCATGTACAGGAGCACTGGAATTAATGGAAGAAAGTTTTGATTCCAATCTATGTGTTTGTTATGGTTGTTGGAACCACCTGTTAAATGGTATGTTGCAGGCTTGTTTGCATTTTTTGTATGCATTTTTCTTCAATGCTATGTGTGTGTGTATGCTCTAGAATTCTATGTTGAGTGATTGAATTCTGGATAAGGGGGGGAATGAGTTTCAGTTGTTTCTCTTTCTGAGAACTCCTGCAAAGAGTGCAGTGGAGGGTCCGCAAGGAGTGCATCAACCAGGCTCTGAGTTTCATCTCAGAACCCTCAGAGGAGATTCAAATTGTGTCTTTACAAGCAAGAGTGCTAGCAGAGCATAGAGCCGTGCAAAGTGTGCGTAGGTTGGGAGAAGGGAACGAATTCTTTCAAACTCATAGGGGAGTTGGAGAATTCTATGTCACAAAGATTGCACAGAGTCAAAGACCCAAATAACCAGCGGTTATTTGAAAATTTGCTGCAAGGAGTGCGTGTAGGGACCCTTTTGGAAGCCTTGAGTCCATAAGTGAAAGCTCAGAAAGGATAAAACCTTTCAAGAGTTCAAAGGAAGGCGAAGGTCGAAATCACCTCACAGGAGTTAAGTTCAGAAGGAATAGTGACCGTCAGATCCGGATCAACGAGGACCGTTGATCTCATATGTGAATTCGCGTATCGGAATTCGGTGAATGGAGTGACCAATGGTTTGGGTCGAGTGTTGTGGATTTTCGGTTGGAAAAATCTTGATACAGCCAGGACCATTGGATAGAGGGAGGCACACAGCCGTCGATCTCGTCGAAGGTACGATTTCAGAGTCGGGGATCCATAGAGGAAGAGGAACGACTGTTGGTTGCTCGCTCGAGTTGCGAAAGCCAGAAAATCTATGTGGATAGGTGGCAAGAACTCACCTCGTAAGTAAAGTAAAGTAGAAGTGACAGGTGGCGTGCGCCCGTCGCTTTGGGTAGAGTCAACCTTCGTTGATGGATAGCGTTTCGGGGATTTGCAAGGGGAGGGCACGAGAAGTTGGCGCTCCAACTCGCGAAGTCACGAGTTGCGAAAGGTGCTTGCATAAGGCTTGGATGTGGTCCTATAGGAAAAGGGTCTGAAAAGAGCGGCTTACACCTTAGCCCATTTGCAATTCACGTTTCAACGATTTTTGAGAGTTGTGGCATTGCACTCAGATTTGCCCAACCCGCAAGACCCGAAATCGTTGGGGTCTTGGACAAGGGGTTTAATTAACCTTTGTCTTTGGTCTAAAGAATATCCTGCACGGACCTCACGCCCGAGGGAAAGAGGTCTGCACCACCAAGTCGTTGGTCCTCTGTCATGAGGTCGCTAGTTCAATTCTCTAGGCCTGTCGGGGTTATGCGTGTTTGAATCGTTGTTGGTCGGATGTTCCCTTCGGGTTGACATTCGGTGACCCTGTTACGAGTAAAAAAAAAGAAAGAAAGTTCGAAATCATGAATGAATTCCATGATTTGGTATATCTATAAGTTGTAATTCTTGAAAATTCATATATATATACTATTTTTTGGTTGATGTGATAGTTTTTTTTATTTTCTTTTTTTAAATAATTTTTATAATATACCAAAAAAAAGTGTTGTGTATGTGTAGTTGGTAGAAAGTTTTATATCTAAAATGAAATTTGACCATATTAATTTAATTTAGGCTCAAACAAAAATGATAGAAAACAATGTTTCCTCTCCTAGATCTAAGAGTAATCTACCAACTGATATTTATACAACAATATGATACGATAAAGAGGAAGATTTAGACTTTCCAAAATAAAAGAGAAAAATAAAATCCAATCAATAACAAGTCAAAAAATAAGGAACGTTATATTGGAAAGTATATTAAGAGAAAGGGATTTATGACTTTCCAAGCAAGATATTGCACAGAGCAAGCTAACAACCATAACTGAAGGGAGAACCGCATCGGGTAGCCCAATTGGTTGGATCCCCCGCTGCCAAGTCATTGGCCCTCTGTCATGAGGTCGTGGGTTCAATTCTCTGGGTTCGTCGGGGTTAGGTGTGTTTGAATCATGGTCGTTCGTATATTCCCTTCGGGTGGACAGTCGATCACCCTGTTAGCTCCTCCCTTTCCCAAACCCTTCTCGCCCTTTCCATGCGCAAGCATCCTTGCTGAAGATTCTTGTCCTACCGTCAAACAACAAAAATGAATGATGACGATGGTGAGATGAACGTGAACGAAAACCAGATTTATAGAATGTGGCAAGTAGACTTATCTCCGGAAGCACATATCCAACATCAGGAATCTCCTCGATTCAAAAGTTTCCCAATCCCATCATCAACGACTGAGAGGTCTTGATCCGTGGTAATGTGATCTTTTTTTCTCGATCATCGATTAGCTATCATCTACGGTCAAAAATAAACATACGAGGATCGAGGCACTGCTTGCTCACGTTTCAACAATGTCATCAATCTTCTAATATTCTAGTATATTCACTCTGCAAGAAAGATATAAGTTCAAAACATGGGCCAAACATATAAACTAGCGCAACCACTTAGCTTGTTGGTGATGAAGGCCCATAGGCGTTGATAGAGAGCTATATGTTTAACAAAATGCAAGTGCTACTATATTCAATCTCTCTATGAAATTTATTTAAGTTTACAATTTTGGTATGGTATATAAATATCATGATGGAGTTCAAAATTAAATCTAAGATTTAAATTGGACATTAAAGGTATTGGAGTTTAAAAGGATCACGTTAACTAAAATCTTCAAACTACATATAATTCTCATAAAGACTTTAAATTTTTATTATTGATATTAGTGATAAGAATTAGTTAGAGAGTTAGTTCAAAATACTAGGATAAGTAATACATCCAAAGTCTTTAAATCTAATTCTTAAAATACATGGAGAATTAACTAGAGAATTAGTTAGAGTTAGTTAGAGGTATTGAGCCACTGGAATTCAAAATTACATGGACAATTTAAATTGGAGATTGTTTAATTTGCTAACCCTAACCCTAATCCTAAGCTAGCCCTAACCCTAATAACCATTAGGAATAATTATTTTTGTCACTTCCAAACCCTAACCCTGCCATGGGTAAGGTTGGTCGAATATTTCTTGAAATTATTAAATGTGGAATGACAAACGAAGCAGATCATAGATGCAACAATTTATAGTTGGAAGAACATGGACAAATTGACTTTCTAGATCATATTATTATTAAAAAGATTGGTGTTGTCTATTTTCAATTGATTGTTCACCATTATCATAGGACAAACACACTATTGTAGGCAGAGATTGACTATTAAACTTTTATTATTCACTATGGAGTGACACTTACACTTTTTTATTCTATGCAAGGGTTGACTATCAAAATTTTATTATTTACTATGAAGTTGGAGTTTAGTAAGATCAATACTGTTAAAAGATTGAATGAATGAATGTGCCATAAACCATCCAAATCAATTGTATAAATGAAGCGTTATTTATACATTTGAACATGAATCCTGGGCACTCACATTTAAACAAAAACAAAAGCCTGTGCTTGATAATCTAAAAATAAAATTTTGAGTGAATACACAATTCTCAAAATCACATGGATTGCGCAGTATTTGAAGACACCTTCATCAATCCCATGTTCACAAAAAAAGATACAAATTGAATACCAAAAAAAACAATACGAAATATATTTATCCTTTCCCATCTTCCCCCATGAAATACATTTAGCCTTTGTCATCTTCCCCCACATCAAGACTGCTCAAGAACTACAGAGGACACTGACCAGTAGACATAGTCAAATGAATGTCGATGATCATTAAAATACTCGTAGGCGAGGCGAATCGGGAGAGGAGTTGAGGGGATAAAAGACAACGCTTATAACTCACCCATACATACATAATTTCAGACCTATAAGCCGAACCTCTCAGAGGAAGACCATACGTCTTCACAACCTTGTTATCGTCTTCAATAAGCAGTAAAACCGAAACCTATCTCTTCCTTCCGTCGATGGTAGGTTCAAGGGTGTGAACCATGAAAAATGTGTATGCAAACCATGATTGGGGTTTTTCAGAGGAAAATATTTACAGTATAGCCACAAATGTGTTGGTTTGAAACTTATATCTTCAAGTTCACTAGAATAGTAGGAATTAAAACATTCAAACATTTGGTCTCCCAATACATAAAAAAAACTTAGGATATCCTGGTTTATGCATTGTCATGGCGAGGTGGGTCAATAAAGACAACAAACCTGGTATTCCACTTTCCATTGTGTTTAAGGATGCCTCACATCCTCCATTACCACTCACCACTCACATGAAGAAAATGAAACGCCTAGCCAATATGACAGTTGTGGTCCGTAGTTGTATGGGAGATATGGCCAAACGTGGCTAAAATGTAAATCTGACTCTGTAAAAGATAAAAGGTTAATATTGAAGTAAATGTTTATTGTCAAGTAAATTTTCTAATCACCTAAATGTGGCAATCAAATGGCTAGACAGTAATTTCTTAATAAGATTAAGTAAATGTGAAACAGTAAATAGGTTAAGGGATGCATTAAAAAATGCTAGGAAGTCATGAACATTAAATCTCATTCATTGATTTGGAAGGACGTCGAAAAATATTCAAGTATCTTCCATTGCTAGCCACAAGATTAAAATTTATAATTAAAAGAACATTAAAAGTGCCCATTTCCAATAGGCGTACAACTATCGACATAAATATTATCACTTTAAAAACACATTTATTAAGTATTTTTAATAAAATTTATTAATTCAATGAAGTAGCCATTAATAAAAAAGTCAAATTGAATCTTTGTAACCACCCATTCAATCTCTTGTGCGAGGCTATTGCCGCTACGGTTTTGCCTTAGCCACAATCTTATTCCTCTTCTGCATCTCACCCTCTAGTTTTTTGTTGCTCTTCTCCATGGCAGTGGCGAGACCTATGTTGGCCTCTAATAATTGTTTGAGCCATTGATCTGCTCAGTTGCATGCATCTTCTGCAATCGTCCCCTTGTGCAACTCTTATGGTTCTTTCAGGGATGTAGGAAGCCCCGACGATTTCTCTTCACGTGGGTTCACATGTTAAGGAAGATGAAGTTTATTTTAGGGAAAATAGTTTAATCTGTCATTTTAATGGCCTTTGGCCTAAGTTGATTGATCTTAATGGTTGGATCTTAAATTACTGGAAGCCTCTGATTAAGGAAGATTTGTTCATTCACCCATGTGCAAAGGGTTTCTTCATTGTCGAGTTTGATCTTGTTGAAGATATGGATCTAATTCTTGATTCAGGGACTTGGTTTTGGGGAAACTCAAGTTTATGCATGATGCACTGGACTCCTTGGTTCAACCCTTTGACTGTTATTCTTACTTCAACTCATGTTTGGGTCCGTCTCCCAAATTTTTCCTTGCATTTTTGGGGTGAACCCTCTCTTAATGCCATCGACTCCGCCTTAGGTAGATTTAATTTTGTAAGCAGAGAAACTGAATTTTAAAACATATTTTCATATGCCCGAATTTGTGTGGAAATGGACTTTAGTAAGAGGTTTCCAGCATAAATTATTTTAACTGGAAAAAACTACTCATAGACACAAAAGTTGGATTATGAAATAATTTCTCTGCGATGTAGGGATTGTTTTGAAACAAGGCACATAACAATGCATTTCCCTAAAGGAAACAAGAAGGATAGGAAACACCAACGTAAATCAACTTGATGGGATGGTTGCCATGAATATCATCAACTAATTATAAAAACCATTCGAAATTCTTCAACAACCCTGGATCCAAAACCCTAATCCAATGGTGTGTCAACTGAATAAACCAAATCTGGATCCTCATTCGAAAGTAGAGGATTTAGATTCTATTAACCTGAGTAAATAAATTTAGGTTCTCCCTATCTCCCATCCATCGACAAGTTGGGAAAATGAGGCTAACGATGTTGAGGCAGTAAAGAATACAAAACCCCCAGATCAAGAAAATATGTGGATGGAAGGATTAGCAGTGACTCCACCATCTATCAAAGAAGTTTGGACGATAATAATAAGAAGAAAAAAACTTCATCAGCAATGCAACCAATGGTGACGAGAAGTCAAACTCGAAATCCAACATAATCCTATATTTCTTTTGTCGATTATTATACCAACAATTTTTTCAAATATATTCATGTAAGGGATTATGGAACGAAATTTTCTTAGATATCTGGAAAAATATGCTTATGAATTTTTGAATATGGGTTAATAAACCTTGGAAATAGACTTTGGAAATTTCTACTATGTATTAGATACCGACAAAGCCGTAACAATTTTTATTAATAGAATTATAATTGTTTATATTTAAAAAAGAAAAAGAAAAAAAAAAAGTCAATGTGAATCAATCTTTTACAATGTATTGAATGTCTCTTATTCAATTAGATAAAAATGACCAAAACTCCATGCAAATCAGTTATCATTAGTCAACCTACGAACCCCCACTTTATTAATGAATTTAGAGGGGCTCTACATCAAACAAGCATAAAATTACATCGCATAAAATACCACGAAATTGCTCTAAATCAAATATGGTTTAGTCCCATAAAAATATTTTAAATCAAATGCATTTATCAATTGGATTTAGCATAGTAAATATGGCTTAGCTAAGAATTTCTAAAAATGAATGAATTCCATGATTTCAAATATCTCTAAGTTGTAATTTTACAGCCTGAGTGGGCCTAATGGTTAAGAACATATGTTTCCTCTTAAGAGGTCACAAGTTCAAATCCAGAGGGGTATAGGGTATGTATACCTCCGTAGACTTTACCAATCAAATCGCTGGGTGGAGGGAGGTCCTTGTCCCAAAAACAAGGGGGTCTCATACACCAATTCGGTGTGGCTTGGCCGTGACCTTAAAAATAGATTATTATTATTATTATTATGATTACTCTAAAACTATTTTTTTGGTTAATGTGATTTTATTTTAAACATTTTTTTTTATAATATACCAAAAAACAGTGTTGTGTATGTGTAGTTGGTAGAAAGGGTTAATGTCGAGAATGGAATTTGATCATATTAATTTAGGTTCAAATAATAATGATAGAAAACAATTGTTCCTCTCCCTGGTCTAAGAGTAATCTACCAACTAATATTTATACAACAATAGGATAAAACGGGGGGATTTAGACTTTCCAAAAGAAAAGAGAAAAATAAAATCCAATCAATAACAATAAAAAAATAAGGAACATTCTATTGGAAAGTATATTAAGAGAAAGAGATTTATGAGTTTCCAAGCAAGATATTCCACATAGAAAGTTAACAACAATAATTGAGGGGAAACTAGGTATAGAACAAGGATATGACCCCAGAGGAGGACGACCTTAGAAATGGTTCTTCATTTAGAAGTTCAAGGCACCACTCAAATCAATTTTTTTTAGGTTAGTATTAAATAATAATAATATTCTTACTTGAACAATTTATAGAAAATGTCATGGAAGGGTTTAGGCTTTTGTCCACCTTGCAAAGAAAATTATGAAAGTGAAACACCTTCTCGTTATATGCAATTTCACCAGGAAAGTTTGTTTGTGACTAAATCGATCGCTAGTGGGAAAGGGATTTGGGAGGGTGCAACAGTTGAAGAGGCCCTTGAAGGTTGGATAAAGGAACAAAAGGTAAATAAGACTCGACAATCTCTCTATGTTTTTATTTTATGGGCAATTTGGCTCACTGAAAATGAAGCTCTTTTTCAAGATAATTGGGTCTCCCCACAAGGATAATATTTTTACAATCTCAAAGGAGCATACTTGAGCTTTGACAAATCAAGGGAGAAGAAAAAACAAAAAAGGATTGAGCCCCCAGGTATAGATTCATCTCGATCCCTTTTGGTTACTCTGATGATGCAATAAATAGAAAATCTAATGTCTATGGCATTGGAGTATTTTACACATCTCTCCTCCTTTGAAAATATATTTTTAGTGTGACCTTGAATTAGGAACAAATAATAAGGCAAATGGTTCAAATCAGATCTTTGTCAAACCTTCTTGTAAATTTGTAAAAGGCTTGTAATGTTTATTTTTATGTTATTTTGTCTTTTTTTTGGCAAAATTGGAAGTGAAAACAAACCATTGTGATGGTTGGCCTTCCAAAGGAAACCCATTAAAATTGAAGGTTGTAATGAGCAAGGGGGAGGCAAGGAGAACTTGGGAAGTTTGCATAGATGAGAGATCAAAGAGTGTAGCTTGCTTGAAGATCGATGGACGAAGGAGTCAAGGAGATTGTCCATGATGATTGAAGGCATCTCTGATCCACGACCATCTACGTTTATTTTAGTGAGTAAAAATGCATGAGTTTTTTGGGCATGCATAGCTCACCCTTTGTAATGAATTTCCCAAGCAAGATAAATCTTTGTTATTTATACTACGTCGGTCTAATTTGCTCTATGGAGGTTTATTGTGGTTATGGTTTTAAGTTTTTATTTCTTGAAATTTATGTTTTGGTTAGTAGATGCAAGCTTCATTAGCTCAATCATCTCTGGGAAACATTTTGTCTTGTTGACTGGATTTCCACTCACCCACAAATTGTATTTCCTCCTGTTAAATTTATAGCAGCTGCAAGAGCCATTCTCCGGAAGGATGGTAAAGACCCTAGCTGAGGTCTAGGGCCCACAGTGTACTCCTGGGGTATTTGGTCTGGGACCAAACAGTCAGTGTCATGGCAAAAGACCCTTCTTAGGGCCCCAAGTATATGACTGGGGTTCTTAGTTTGAGACTAAGTAGATAAAGCCCCTAGATATGTCTAGGGCCCCTGGAAATGTCCAGGGTACCCATGTCTGAGGCATGGGTTGATCCATGGTCTTGTACCATGGTGGAAAAGACCCTTGTGAGGGCCCCCAGTATACGACTGGGGTTCTTGGTGAAGAACCAAGCAGTAAAGACCCCCGAGAGGGCCCCCAGTATACGACTGAGGTTCTTGGTGAAGAACCAAGCAGTAAAGACCCCTGAGAGGGCCCCCAGTATACGACTGGGGTTCTTGGTGAAGAACCAAGCAGTAAAGACCCTTGAGAGGGCCCCCAGTATACGATTGGGGTTCTTGGTCTAGGACCAAGCAGTTAAAGTCCCTAGATAATCCTAGGGCCCCTGGAAATGTCCAGGGTACCCATGCATACGGCATGGGTTGATCCTTGGTCTCTGACCTTGGCGGATAAGACCCCAGAAAAAGTTCTGGGGCTACTTGATCCTCTATCAAGTATTTTGATGGTACATGACCTTCCTTGAAGAAGGACACAACCACATGAGGGATAAGTCCCATATGCAGTGATGATAAAGTAATAGGTTCACCATGTTAAATGAAGAAATGAGTATTGCCACCTAGCTAACCCTCTCTTACCCTTGCATGTGTTGGTTTGGGGTTTTTGTTGCTTTTGGTCAAGGGTTAAAGTAAAATAAATTTAAAATGTTAATTACAACATGTTTAAATTTAATTTAAACATGTTTTTTAATTTAATTTATTTTAACTTAACCTTACCTTTAATCCCTTACCCTACCCTTGCCCTAACCTAAAACTATAAAAGAAACCCCTACCCCTCTCATTCTAATACACTAGATCTCATTCTTTGTTTTGATGTGAATGGAT